>MJUU01043189.1:0-10736 GCA_002080025.1 Modiolus philippinarum
GCGTTTTTGTCACATGTTCATTCACTCCATATCCTTTCATTTTTCCTATGTATATGTTAAATATGTGGACCACGCATACAATGTAATGTTGTGCTTTCTCTAATGAAATTATTGTTCTGTATTATTACATAATAATAATTAAATTATAATAATAATATTGACTGATCTATCTTTTGGGACTTGTACAAACTGTAACTTTAGTGGTACGATGGGCATTGCTTTTTTTTGTTTTTGTTTGTTTTTGGTAGTAGATTGATAATGAGATGTCTTTCCTTAAAATATCATAAAATAATTTTTGAAATTGTTTTTATATTTGATTTATGAATTTGATTGATTGATTGATTGAATATTGTTTAACGTCTACTCAGCAATATTTCAGCTATATCAAGACGAGAACAAGTTTGTTGATAAATAATCACTTTGGGGTATGGAAATGGCCATGGGACGGGAAATTCTGACTGCCACTGGAAAAGTAGGGTGAAATCGTCAAGGGTGGGGAATTTAGCCTTGTAGCCGATCACCTACGGACCACCCCAAAAAGAGCTTGCTACAAGGGTTCTTTAACGTGCAGGAAGCGTGGCATTTCTTCCAACACGTGGACCTGAGTTTACATCCCATCCGAAAGATGGGTTGTGTATTTATTACTCCCGCACAACCACGGAATGGGTCCTATTTCTATATCCCGGAACCCTCGGGGTCAGCCTCCGTTTAGGAGGGGTCACACCCCGCAAGCCGGAGATACTGGGTCCTATTTCTATATCCCGGGGTTCCCTCGGGGTCCTCTGTTACGATGGCTCATACTCCAAGCTCAAAAGCCGGGACCGCGCACGGCGGGATTTATGAATTTGGGAATATTTAATAATATATACATTTGGTATTGTAAATAACTGAATGCACTTTGTGTTGATACTCATTGCCTTGGACGTAAATGTTCTTTTATTTCCACATCATACAGAAACCCGCCTATTACACGTTAAATGTTTCTGAGTGATCGGTGTAAGTCTAGGTTTTGATTTTTTCTTGACTACAAAAATACGCCCAAAGTTCTAATCACCCGATTAACGGTAGCTGGTGTTGATTAGAGGGTGTTGCTTTAAATAGAATAAGTACGGCGATGGTGATGAGAATACTTTGCATGATAAAGAAAAATTTTAGCAAATATATAGGACGACAAAGATACTTTACCTGTGTTTTGTTTAATTGAGATAAAGAGGGTCCATAACGGGAATATATACCATGAGCAACAGAGATATTTTAACTGTGATTAGTTATGGTACACGTAAACCGTCGACCGCCGTGCGCGATCCCGGCTGAAGAATAGGCCCGCAGCATCCTCTGAGCTTGGAGTATGAGCCATCCTAACAGAGGACCCCGAGGGAACCCCGGGATATAGAAATAGGACCCAGTATCTCCGGCTTGCGGGGTGTGACCCCTCCTAAACGGAGGCTGACCCCGAGGGTTCCGGGATATAGAAATAGGACCCATTCCGTGGTTGTGCGGGAGTAATAAATACACAACCCATCTTTCGGATGGGATGTAAACTCAGGTCCACGTGTTGGAAGAAATGCCACGCTTCCTGCACGTTAAAGAACCCTTGTTGCAAGCTCTTTTTGGGGTGGTCCGTAGGTGATCGGCAACAAGGCTAAATTCCCCGCCCTTGACGATTTCACCCTACTTTTCCAGTGGCAGTCAGAATTTCCCGTCCCATGGCCCTTTCCATACCCCAAAGTGATTATTTATTAACAAACTTGTTCTCGTCTTGATATAGCTGAAATATTGCTGAGTAGACGTTAAACAATATTCAATCAATCAATCAATCGTAAACCGTCGAATCTTATTAATTTGGACTGAAACATTCCCGTCGAATTTGTATTGTTTATTTTTAATTGTTCTATAAAAAACAAACTAGAATACTAATTTTCCAAACACTAGACTCCTGACAATATGACATGTTCAACTTTATCGGTCTTATTTAGGGTAGATAACTCCAATTGAATTACCGTGATCCGGGTTACAGATTCAACTGCTGACGACCATATTATACATATATATCTTTTAAATTAATATTTTCTTATAGAATTCCTTACAAAATTTATGTACTCAACAAAAAACTTAACTGTATTTTTTTAAATAATATCTGATAATCCTTATTGCCAAAAACGTTTTAAATTTCATCTAAAATATTTTTTTGCATATTTTTAATGCACAGTAAAATTTATAAAAAATTTAATTTTGATATGAAACGATCAGGAGAGCAGGTGTACATTTAAATATACCTGTAGATCACCTAGGGGCAAACCTGTGTAATCAACAGACAAGACTGGCCAAGAATTTATGACCCCCTTATTTACCTGTTTATGTAATAAACAATCAAGCGATTGCGTGATCATTGATACAGGCTGATGATGTTTTTCTACAACTGTTGTATGTACACACATTCACCTGACAAAATACCTGTGCAAAGACACGGCATGGAATTTACATAACACATATTGTCTCTGATAGCCTGAAATGATTTAGCTAAAAGCACGGCTAAAAGATGTCAAATACACGTTTTCGGGACCAAAATAAAATAAAAGCGTCATGTTTATTCATACTAGATACATTTTTTTATTAACGAAGATAGTTCGGAAACTAAAGCATAGAAAGTACACTAGAAAAACACAACATAGATACTTCCGGTTCAAGTTACGCCATGTTGCATTGCAAATATTGGACAGGAGAAGGCAAACTTTGAATGAAATTGGACGAAACTAAATCTAAAATTAAACTGAAAACAAGTACGAATCTATTTAGATGAACATTTCAGGAATATGCAGATATCTGCAAAATGCTTTAAAAGTATGTCATTATTGAGATAAAACTGCTCTAAGGGACAAGGGGTTTCGGTATTTTGGTTAAAATCTACTAGCGATATCAAGCCAAAACACCACATTTTCAAATACTTAGGGACGTAATTTATATTTAATTTAAACTGTCATCAATGTGATAAATGGTTCCAAAATTCATTATAGAACATCGTGCGATCTGCAAACATTTGCAAAAATATTTCAATAATAAGTTATTTGACATTTTGTTCATCGTGTCGTGATTTTTCTATGTGGCCTTTACAGTCTTAATGTTACCGGAAGTTACATCATACAAGTCACGTGATGTTCTTTCTTTTTGGATATGAGAAGCCCCCTTTGGAAGAACAATGTATTGATAAAATCCCCCTCAAAATGAAACCAAGTAAATGGTGATCTGACACTTGGATAAGTATCAGATAAAAAGCGCCTTGTATATCTCATTTGCTCATGAGACAATACGGCCAAAATGCTGTACAAGACTGATAATAGTCTAGTCAGTGGTCTAAATATATTCGTACTGCACAGTACTAAATTCAGGAACAATACGTGAATTTACGGAATTTCCTTAGGGGTAAGATAAGTCGTGAATCAAACGAAACTGGTCAGACTTTCTTTAGAACTAACCCTAAAGGTGAACAGACAAAATTATCAAAAGGGGGTTCATCAAAGGGACCATTGACCCTACCTTTTCAAATCTCTTTTCCTAATTTTGAAGTGACAATTTTTTCTTGCACTTTTGTCATTTTGGGCGAAACTAGAATTTATATATTTTCGAAAATGTTGAATGGATAGAAACCCATAAGTAAATCCATCTACTAAATAAAATTTTAACTGCAAATTGACGACTTTCCAATTAATAAAGCGCCGTCTGGTGGACGATCATCGAGCTACAAAACTGCGGCTATTAGCCGCAGTTTCTTCTATTTGTGTAACTGAAAATCGGCATTGGTTTTAATCGTATTACACAGAACAGGTGACCTGGCAAACTTACCTGAGCACCTTCCGACACGTGTACACATAGCAGGGGGTCAGATTAACATTTTTGCGATGTTTATTCAAACTAAAATGTATTTTATGAAATAATTAAAATTGCCCCTAAAATGCATAGAACTTGAGGCAGTTTTATGCATTTACATTTATACAACTTTTAAAATCATATATTATCGTTATATCTTATTTTTATTCCTAAAATTTTGTATTTCAGCATTTTTTAAGGCAGGTTCTCTGCCTTCTAGCTGTCGGGTAAAAGCCATCTTGAAAAAAGTCTGTTGCAACCAGACTCTTACATTAAGGAGACTATATGAAAAGAATCGGAATGATCCAGACTATCGTTAAAAACGCGTACGGCTTACCAGTTATTCATACGAAGGCACAAAAAATAATCCATTCATGTGGCGATACAGTGTCCATTTCATGATCAACTACATCGTTTTATGTGTTTATTGTATTTATTTAATATCTTTTAAGAGATACTTTGCTTTTTTAATCTCAGAGCACTTAAACTGACATTCGAAATTCACGATTCGGTTCATTCATAAAATTTTCCTGTGGCGCGCATTTTTTATGAATGGATACATAGTAACTTCTAGTTTCGCTGTTGTAACCAGAGTTGTTAACCCTCCCGGTCTCACCGTGAGGCTACCGGTTTTTAGCAGCCGGTCTCACGTCTACCGATATGCCTCTGAAAGCTCCCGATATTAAAATTTTCTCTCAAAAATATTTTTCCGTTACACCGGAAGTAAATATTGGCTGTTCCAATCACACCCTGCGAGGTAAACAAAGGCTGTTTCATTCACATTCCGTCTAACGAGATTACGCGAGAACACGAATCAGCTGTGTATTAACGACAAAATGGCGTCGCCTCCGCGAAAAGGGTAGATACAATTCAAAATTCCAAAATAAATGGATAAAAGAGATGGAATTTTTGAGCAAGAGTGATAAATATATACACGCAGTGTTTCTGTTGTGTGGCATAACCTTTGGCTTAATACACGGAGGATGAATTGACGTTGTTCGCCATAGAGAAACAGAGGGACACAAACGTAGTGCTCGACTTCAGACTCAATATGCTGAAATTCTGTTTACATTATTCACAGTAACTTCGGTGTTTTGTTATTTGTAGCTGAGCACAACCTACCATTCTCAGTAGCTTGCACTGATGAGACATAAGTTGTAGAAATGCCCATATGTAGATAGTAAATTTACAGTGACTTCGTTATTGAGTTATTTAATCATATGCAAAAATAATGAAACTTAAGAACTAGATGACTTGACAGAGGAAGTGACAAAATTGGAAATATCAACATTAATTAAGCCAGTGTCACACTTGTACTCGGGCTTGTACTTTGGAATACTTACATGTACGTATACCAACAAAGAGGAGCAAGACAATGAAATGTAAATAAATAGAGTTTTAAATAAATTGCCAGCAACCCATATAAAAACTGAAAAGACAACCTAAACCGGGAAGGAAAATTTCGGATTTTAATTCTTGAAAAAATTAAATGTCAAATTTATGCAAAAAAGTAATAATTACAGAACTTCTGGAATACCCAGGAACCTGCCTTAACAGCATTCCATGCTTTGATTTAAAAACTTACGAAAAAATAAAAATGTATTCAATTTAAATGTTATCGGAATACACATCGATTTCCAGGTGACACTGGACATACGTGAAATCATTCTATAATGTATGTTGTTTGATGGTGAAATGTTGAATATTAAAAGGAAAATATAATTTTTTTATTTTATACGACCAAAACGATTTATTTCAACATCTCACATGTAAAACCACAAATTATTTTCGTTGTAACTGCAACAGCAAGACACGCATAGACGCAGTAGTTGCACTACACAAGCATTACTGAAAGCAGAATGTAGCAACATTTTTTTTTACAAATCCTCGATTGCAGAAAAGTTTTTACAGAGTTTTTCACAATATGACAACATGTGAATGATTTTAACCAGATATATACACAAGACATTTCCCGCGTGGTTGGGAACCAGCAATACGTAACACAATAATATCTAGGCCAACAGATATAAGCTCGGTAGCCTTCTAAAACTGCTTCAGTATGAAAAGCTTAAAGACCGAGTTTGGAACTGTGCAGGACAGTGCATCACTACATTGCATTGATACAAACTACAAAAAGTTTAACTTTGGTCATGTGGCAAAATGGCATGTTGGAAAAATATAAGCCAAAGCATTGGAATAATGTTACTTCAGACATTTCTGCTGAAAAAAAGTCGGTTGTGGAGATTTACTATCAGAATAAGTGCATGACGACTCTGAAGTGGCAAATATTAATGAAATATGAATGAGAAGAAAATGCAATGGGTGTCAGTAAAATTGTTCTAAATGTGAAATTGAAATTTAGTTTGAAAACGAAAAACAATTTGTTACAAGTATAGATTTCTCACGGTGCGGAATGGTAACGGGCTTTTGGGGCTTTTTTCTGCGTTGCCTGACTAAAAGGGTTCAGAAGCAGACTAATCGGGCTACGAAAACCATACCTGTTGTAAAAACATGTACACAAAAGCAGAAATGAAGTCTTAAGTATCATAAGAACTGTACTCACGGAATATCGGAATGTTTATTTTTTGTTTATCCATTTATAAACATCCCGTATCGTCCAGTTTCTTCAAAATTTTCGACACCAATGCACAGATGGAAAGAGCAAGTTGTAAATCGCTACTTATTTGTCCAAATACAGTAACATTTCCTTTATTCGTAGCATCTACTACCTACCACAGTGTGAAGTACGAAATAAACAATGTCAGCAGCATATTATTAACTTTATAAACGTGTCTGTTTGTCAGAAAACGTGGTTTTATTGTAAACCATAGGCAACGGACTTTATGTGTTTACGGGATATTATGAAATTTTCTGGCACCGGACTAATTTGGCACCACTGGAAAAGGACTAATCGTGCATTATTTTGTATATTTTATAATGAAGAGCAAGAAACCCAATGAATAAATGGACCGAAAAGAAAAAAAAGTCCACAATATTGTTACGTTTGCACTTGATATTCACACGTATTTTATGTGTCATTCACGTCTAATGTCGCCACCTTAATCTGCTTATACTGCATGTTTTTATGTTCTATATACTACCATATTATGCTTTTTCTATAAATAATGTCTTAAGCACTAAAATATGGAAAAATAAACCACGGTTGCACGACAGATATAATGAACATGCAGTCAGTATATATGTACCAGACATTTAACACAAACTAAAGTGTCCTTCCCGATGACCCTGTACGGACACCGGAGCTTGAAATAAAAGTGATTTCATTGCACATTTATACGGGTTTACTCAGTTTACACATTTCCCCGACATCTTGTGTCGATGACTCTGCTACTGTACAGAGTCGTCGAGAGCATCAGTATCCCAGTCGACCAGTACTTCCGTGTGTGCCCGAAAATTTTTACAAAGTTAATATCTAAATTTGAAAAAAAATAGTCACAATGTAATAAAAAGTATCTTCCTACAAGTTCAACGCTCTTTCGTAGAAATTAGTTTAGTTTGAAGATAAAGTTAATTAGATATAACACGAAGGCTCTTCTATCTCAGCTATTTGGCATTTTTTCTTCCAAATATCTGTGCACTGAAGAGACTAATAGGTTGTAGAAATACTTATCTGCGGAAGTCAGATCACTTCTATTTTGGTAGCTTGTTGCTTAATAGGTTGACACTAACTCATATCAAGAAAATAGTTTCCGATTTTGTTCGAATCTTCTTGGTTTACAAAAACTTGGGTAATCATACAAAGTATGTTTTTTTCTGCTGTTGTGCTAATTGACTTTAGAAAAGAAAATCTATATATGTTGCAAGGCTGAGTGCCGAAATTATTTTGCCCATCAGCCTGCAGCACAAAGCTTTAAATTTCTTTAACGTGAATTGATATTTATATAATTCACTATATCTGATATACAGAAGACCTTTCAAGTGGAACTTACTTTTTTATTTTGGGCTTCATTTGCCCATTTTATTCCAATGTACAGATGGGAATTTTCGGTATATCAGAATTTCAACTGATTTGACGTTGAAATGTAAGATTCTTATAGAATTTATAAAATATGAATGTGATATCGATTCAGCGTGTCTGAGCTACAAGTAGAGTAAGCTTTTAAATGTTTGTAAAAACTAAAGAGTCACAGAATGCGAAATATTTTACCCTCCCCGCATATAAAAACACTGTTATTTCATTTTATCTCGCTTGTGGTATTTTGAAATAGATTTATTTTAAGCATTAGATACACGCAGATCCGTAGAGAAGAACAAATACATGTAAGAAAGTGAGAATCATATTTGCAATAAAGGAAACTAGAATTTGGGTTATAGTTTTGCGATTATTTGGCAAATGCATTTTTATTTCGATGATATTGTGCAAAACAATTTAATGATATGCAAAAAGAAAAGAATAATCAAGATTTTGTGGCAAATTTGAGTGTTTTAGAATTTGCGATCATCGAAAACTCCAAAAATTGTCTATATCTATATCTCTCAGTATAGTATTTTAATACTTAGAATGAAAATCTTAATTTCACTGCCGCAAATATCCGTCTACTTAGCGTCGCCGACTCCTCGTTAATTAAATTGAATAAAATTAAATATGAATGTCTCGTCTTCCCTCATATCATATGTTTGAAATGCCTGTACAAAGTAAGGCTCATTGCCGTTGACATTTTTTCGCTGGTTTTGCTCCTGCTTTTTCTTTTCGCCCTTTTGAATTTGGCTCTTTACAATTCTGATCGGTAATTTTGTAACCGTCATGCAGAAACCCCATGATGAGACTTGAAAGTCGGCCATTTCGCAGACCTATTTACCACTACGATATTTGTGTAGTTTCTACGATTTTTTGGCCTCAAATTACGCCCTATGCTTTTACTCAAGATTTCTACGCTTTGATACTACTAATGAGTTTGAAGTAAAATTTTTGGTTGAAATTTCTGCATCCGGTTTCGGAACCTTTCTTGATTGTTCAATAAATATGAAGGAACCCTCTAGAGAAACTCGAAACATTTGCATGGATCTCGATGGCGCTTTGTGCAGGCCACCGTAGTACCCCTATAAGTTTGATTGATAAGTTTAAATTTAAGTTCAGTGAGCAATATTTCAGCTATATCAGGACGAGAAAAGGTCCATCAATTCAAAAAATATAAGTAAAAGAAGAAAGATACATTAGTGAATGGGACAACAAGTTTACCACTAACAAAAATAAGAGTAATGGGTAGAGGCATGAAATTTAGCCTTCTATACGACCCCAAGTAAGTCTGCTCTTGTATGAGGAATACAGCAGGAAAATTTACATGTATGGGGCGTTGTGCTTCACCACATTGTTTTTCTTCAGTAGTTGGAGTTCGTTCTTTCCGCGTTTCTCTTCAATAGTTTGAGTTCGCTCCTTCCGTATTATGACCTGACTGCCATGAGTAGACAAGGCATTCCCTTCACCATCTGCGGAAGCGCCAGGCAGCTCAGTAGAGGGAACTCCTGAAACCGATTCAGGTATCAGAAACATCCATGTCATGGCGGTTATGTGCCTTTATTTTATACAGAATGTTCAAACTGGTGGCAAATAATGAAATAATTGCCAACTACAGCCATAAAAATTCATCAGAGTACATTATTCAACACCGTAACTGGTGTGTATTGCAAGGGTCATCTGGTGAAGAATCAGTTTAGAGGGGCTTCCTGTATAGAACTAACGGGCACATGTTCAAATGTTGGATAAGGGAATGTCCTGTGTGTGTTGGGTAGTTATGTCATTATACGGAAAGCCTGATGATCGCGAACCATTGTAGACAAAATGTGTAGAGAAACACCACGCCGCATTAAGTATTAAGATAGACCTCTCTATATTTTTCGTACAAGAGTCTGCTGGGAGTCGTATAGAAGGCTAAATATCCTGTCCCTACCTATTTCTGATTGACAATCAAAATTTGTTATCCCAGTTCAGTTGTTCTTTCCACGTTGATTTCTTTCTTATTTTCTTCATATTATTTTGATTGATTTATTTGCCTTTCGTAATCAATAAATCAAATAAATCAATCAAAGCTTTGTCCTTAGCTGATTTTGGCTTTAGAGTTTATGGTCTTCCAAACGTTTAGATTTTATCTGCACTGAAGAGACATAAGTTGTCGAAATGCGCATATGCAGAAAGTTAATTCACGGTAACTTCGCAGTTCGGTATTTAGTTATCTGATGAAACAGGTTTCAAACAACGAAGATAAATGCATTTCAAGGCACCTGAATCGGTTTTCAGGGGCTCCGTCTACACGTATCTGCACTGAAGAGACATAAGTTGTCGAAATGCGCATATACAGAAAGTAAATTCACGGTAACTTCGGTATTTAGTTATCTGATGAAACAGGTTTAAAACAACGAAGATAAATGCATTTCAAGGCACCTGAATCGGTTTTCAGGGGCTCCGTCTACAGATCTTCCAGGCAAGTCCCCAGGTGGTGGTAAGAGGAATGCCTTGTCTATGCATGGTAGTCGGATCATAATACGGAAAGCCCAACCGCGAACCATAGTAGCCAATCTGTGTAAAGAAACATCACGTCCTATGTAGTATGAAGACCCCTTCTATATTTCTAATTACAGCAGACTCACTCACTGGGGGTTGCATAGAAGGCTAAATGTCCTGCCCCTACCCATTTCTCTAATGCAAATCAGAATAGTCCTTTCCAGAGTTATTTATTTCTTATACATATATGTTTTTGAAATGGTTAACTTGTCATCGTCATTGTAAAGCTGAAATAGTGCTCAGTGGATGTAACACTCAAACTAAACAGTCATTGTGGAAAAACGCTACGTCCTTCTATATTTCTCGTTAAGAGTAGACGGATAAAGTGAAGAATATGAACACAATTCTGGTA
>MJUU01043189.1:26186-55136 GCA_002080025.1 Modiolus philippinarum
TGTTGGAAGAAATGTCACGCTTCCTGCACGATATAGAACCCTTGTAGCAAGCTCTTTTTTGAGTGGTCCGTAGGTGATCGGCTACAAGGCTAAATTCAGCGCCCTTGACGATTTCACCCTACTTTTCAAGTGGCCGTCAGAATTTCCCGTCCCATGGCCCTTTCCATACCCCAAAGTGATTATTTATTAACAAACTTTTTCTCGTCTTGATATAGCTGAAATATTGCTGAGTAGACGTTGTTGTTCCGGACAACATCACCCATGGTATTTAAGTTACTCTTATATCAAGTGCTTAGAAATTAGATGTCCATGTTTTATATCCCACTGCGATGGCACCAAATGTGTCTTACAAACACAAACAGATTTGCAGATGACATGAAAATTATACCTTGCGTGTTATAAAAATTTACTGTTTCTAATCAAAATTCTAACCACTTAAAAATACTGAGGCTTCATTCCGTGTATGGCACTTGGTAGATCTCCTTGGTACTGGATTCGGCTTCCTATTTTGATATTTTTGGGATTGAGTACTTCTTTTTGGACTACATTTGGATAATGGCTTTCCATATCATTTAATTTTAATGCTGCTGATGAGAGGTTACTCCTTGAAACAAGTGTACAGCATAACGAAATTTACTGTTTTATGCAACTTCGGAATTTTTTGTATTTTGAACCATTTTGCCGATGCCTCTGCTGGTGGACCAGAGGTCCCCGAGGGTATTCACAAACCCAATAGTCAGACTTGTCTGACATGAAAATTATACCTTGCGTGCTATAAAAATTTAATGTTTTTAATCAAAATTCTAACCACTTAAAAATACTGATGCTTCATTCCGTGTATGGCACTCGGTAGATGTCCTTGGTACTGGATTTGGCTTCCTATTTTGATATTTTTGGGATTGAGTACTTCTTTTGGACTACTTTTGGATAATGGTCTATATCATTTGATTTTAATGCTGCTGATGAGAGGTTACTCCTTGAAACACGTGCACAGCATAACGCAATTTACTGTTTTATGCAACTTCGGAATTTTTTGCAGAATTTTATCAAAAACTGGAATATAAACAAATGGGGATGATGGCAGCGGGGGCATTTAGTCTTTATAAATATTTTTTTGCGTCTGAATTATAGTTCTTTTTATTTATAAACTACACTACGTGAATTTTCATAACACCATTCAGTGGCTGAGCATCTACATATCAATCAACCAATCAATCGTAACCCAAATGTTAAACTTTGTTTTTGAATTTCAATAACTGTCTCAAATCATATTCAATATCAATGAAATCTTGACACAATATTCATTACAATTTCATTATTGTATCCCAAGGTAATTTTTGGAAAAAAATAGTTCCAATTTTTCCATGAGTTGTACTCGTTTTTTTTTAATGATTTTTTTGTTTGCACTATATCTCAGAACCCACATGCCATAAACTGATGATTATTGATAAGTGGTTACATATTTAGTAGTTACCAACATCGATACCAGAATTATATCATCTTGACCTATATTTTCCGCTACAATGGATTTGGCTAAATTTTCTGTTATATCAACAATGTTTAAAGAAAATTGAGAATAAGGATTTAATTGTGATGTAGAATTGTTGCATATAGTCCATAGATGCACAATAAAATTTCGAAATTTTATTCCAGTTCCAACTGTGGTAAATTTCCTGCAAATGTCCAAGACTTACAATTTTTTAAATTTTTGCATACAATCAAATATTTTAGCAATTACTTCATTCAAGACATAATTCTGAAAACTAAGAATTAAAAAATATAATTCCAATATTGATAAATTTCCTGAAACTCTCAAAGACGAGCATTTTTGGGGATTTCTTGTTTGCAACCATGTGTTGTGATTAATTTTAGTCATAAACAATATTTTAAATGATTCGATTTCATAAATTTTGTATTTTTGAAAATTTTTGAAACTGTCAAACACCAGTTGTTCCTTGCAATTCTACTTTACAACCACATCTCAATAAAGGCTAAATAAGAATGACAGTGGAGTGATAAGACGAGACACTTGGTCCCGCGGAACCTTTACGAATTATTTATTCTTCAAGAACTTGCTCATTTTACAAATATTACACATATTTTGGTATATGGATTTCCAAATATTTTGATTTTATCTGCACTGAGGAGACATAAGTTATCGAAATACACATATGCAGAATATAGATTAACAGTTAATTTGTGGTACTTTGTTTAAAAGAACGAACAATCCATGGACAATGGCAACATCGGAAACACTAAGAAACAAGGACACCACTTGAGTATGGGACAAAAAAAGAAAGAAAAATGAAGACACAAATACAGATGAACAACATGGACCCAAAACACCATGGGTGAGATCAGGTTTACCGGTAGAGTAAGCATCTCCTGCTTGTTATAAGATACCCGTCGTGTTGAACATGTCAACTCCGGTGGTAAAGTCAAATCCGATAGCGGATAAACAAACTTAAGTTTTAGAGGGAAAGATCTGTTGTCATCTGGTAAAAGATATCCCTTAGCAATCCACAAGAACGTGATGTCGACTGTAATTCTTCTGTAGTGTTAACTTTAAGTTTTTGGTGACGTATCCTTGCTTAAGTAGTCTATTTGTATGCAACTGGGGTTTATCAAGAAGTTAGTATAACGACCACAAGCCCTTGAGTAGCGAATGAGTTGTGAGATGTAAACTCCATATGCTGGTGCTTTTGGAATTTCGCTACAAAGAAAAGGGAAGTTGACCGTTGGAAAAGTAAAGTCATAGCGTTTGTCATACAGGCTAGTTTGTAATGTACCTCTGATGTCAATTTCAAGATGAAATTCAAGGAAAGAGGCCGATGTGGAAGTATCTGTAGTATCCTTAATTTCAAGCTCTTATGGGTAAATAAGATGAGGAAAATCATCAAAGCAGGAGTAACATAAAAGTTACTTCAATCACTGGGCGGGAAAATTTGAACTTGAATAATCAAGTGTGGTAACACTGCAGTGTGTGGTAATATCTCATTATGGGAGGAACACGGTGTTCACAATTTGTTTACAAATGTCTGCACATGCGTGATAAACTACTTCAGTAGTACTGTGCAAGGATAACATGATAATTAGACTGATTAATTAGTGTTGATTGGGGCATTATTTAGAACATTTGTTGTTTATATAGCAATAAGTCAGCATTGACATCAACATCTTTACTTTTTAGGACCGTATTTATTAATGCCACTTATTACCTCCCTTGTATAATTTTCCATTTTATAAATTGTGGCCTAAAGATTTTTCTACACTGAAATCCCCCAAATTTTAACATTTTGAAAATTTTGTATGTAACTGCTTTTAACAATATCATGGAATATTTCTATAATACTTTTTGTTTTGTTGAAATTAAATAGTAGCAGCTTTGTAGTAAAATTTGTGTATTGTTATAACAATGCATGTCTTCACATCAAAGCTATCTCCTTATCAGAGATACTGAGATTGCATATATCTCGCTCATAGAACTGGAATAAAATCTCAGTTCGGATGTTAAGTAAATAAAATGCCTGTGTTTTTGCAGGTATAATAGAATCTTGCATTGTGCAGGTATAATAGAATCTTGCATTAGGCCCAATTGAAGTGCAACAATACCGAAGTTGCATACAAAAACAGTAAATTTCGTTATGCTGTACACGTGTTTCAAGGAGTAACCTCTCATCAGCAACATTAAATTGGGATATCTTTTACGAGTGTAAGAAATTTCGTCTTTTCTCGAGTTGAGCGTAGCGAAACGAGAGGAAAAGACGTAGAATTTCTTACACGAGGGCAAGATATCCCGCTCTTTACTATTGACCGAATGCAAGAGCCTATTCCGTAAAATACGAAAAGAAATGCCTGCAAACCTATGCTGTTCGAACAAACTTGTCGCCATTTGACTGTTCCGTACATTGTGACATCGAGTGTTTTATGACGTTCAGTCATGGTTACGATTGTTGTATCACAAAAATCAACACGTCTGGTTCGTCATTTACAATTGTGAGATGAGGTCGCCTGAATCGATCTTACTCGGGTCATCTCCCACTGTAAACCACCATTTCGGAAGAACATTTAATCTGCCCCTGTTAATACTTTAAAAAAATCCAGGCTTTTATCAGTCTGGCCTCACTTCATCTGATTCAAATACTGAACAAATTTTAAGTATTCTAAAATTTCCATTTGACAAGATTTAGAGAATAAACCTGTTAGACTGAGGGCATTGATTGCAGTCAGTACAAAAATTAACACAGCATTATTGAAAAATAGTGTTAATATTAAAAGCAAAGAAAAAGGGTAATGTTAACTGCTGAAATTTGTAATTTAGGAGTTTTCTTGTTTTATGCAAATGTATCTACAGAAAGAATTTGATATTTTATCCAATGTTGATTGTAATTTATGGTCATGTATTATTTTATACTGTCAGATGATTTAATGTGCAGTCTGTGTACAGACACAGGCATTGAACCCAAAAGAGAGCGATACATCAGTAGCAAAGATACCTTTGGGTCGTTGTCTCTGACACATTCTCCGTTTCCCTTCTTTTTTCTAATTTATGCACTTTGATTACAAATGTAACATTATGCAAATATTTACATGGTACATGTAGTCGACAAGAACCAGTTGTATGGTAGCACACAAAGTACCCGTGTGGGATCGGACCACTAGTAACCCTGTTGTGACTAGCTAGTTACTTACTGAAACAAATCAACAGGTAATCCTGAAGACTTGTGCATTCCTTTCCGCCATAGCTCCTGCTGTATTTTTGCCCAAGATACCCTTAGTTGACATTGCTTAAAATATTTATCATATTTCATCCATTTAACATCCCTACTGACAATATCCCTTACAATATCCTTATACTTTATCAAATCCCCTGCAGAATCATTATACTTTTCACAGTAAATTGTAACATAAGTTGAAAAAAACGGTAATCAATTGATAAAGAGTTCTTATCTTTTTATAAGAAGTTGACTGTTTGAATGCAAGCTGTGGCCTGTGTAATATATTTCTTTGAACAATCAATTGTTGATGGGCTTAATCATAATTTTCCTCATCAGGCAGCAACAAATCGAGATTAATAAACTCATTTGCACATATTTTCGACTTTACATCATAAGGAACTTTGGCACCCAAAAGCGAAGGTTGAAAAAATATAGTTTTTGCATAATTTTGTTCAGTACTTGAATATAAAATTAACCAAATTTTTTAACAGAACCATTAGATTGATCATTATATACATTTTGAACAACATTGGAATTAACAAGTTTATTATCCAAATTACCACCATTCACAGGAAAACGCCTGAATATTCACCGTAAGCTTAAAAAAATTGTAAAGGGTCAAGATCATTTAATGATCTACATATTTGCTGTCTGCCATGACCCTGAACTTTGTCTTCTGATGTGCGACCCGGGCTAAAAAGAGTTCAAAGTGAATTGGCTTGGTATGCAATGGTTGAAAATGAAAAAAGTTGACGTCTAATCTCGTCATAAAAAGACTACATAGTTTGTATTACTGAATTGTTGCAGACTTTGAAGTGTTGATAACAGTGACTGCATATTTTCATGGTCTTTGTTTATAGATTTATCGGAATTCACCCCTCTGGTGCGGGAGAAACGGGTTTGGATGGCTCTCTGTCCGTCCATTGTCTATAACCGCCAACTGTCTGCTCAATTCGAGAGGACGGCCTCTCCCTCGACTGGTTCATTGCTGACATTCTGACTAAATTATGCCGTTTTAAATTAGTATACAGTACCTGCAAATCCATCGGATGATTTTATTTATTCATTTATTATTACCGGTATTAATATCATTGATATTTTATATATTTATTATAATTGTTCAATATACTTACCAGTTCTCGCCACAATAAAGCTGAAATATTGCTGAAGCTGGCGTGGAGCTTCAATCAATCAATTAGTATTATTATGCATTTTTTTAAAATTGAAAACAAACAGGCATGGCGGAGGGGCTACAACTATGCTATTTATAGAAACCAGACACAACAACACTGTCCAACTCCCGTGTATCTGTCATGACCTCTTTTTAAGTCATAGAATTAACTATAATATTTTCTAACACTTGTTTTTGAAAAATAAATTGAAGACATTCTTTACTAATGGCTTTATGATTGCCTTTACAATTAACACATTTACAAGTTGTACTAAAATAATTTTCTTTATTACAATGTGCTAATTTACCATAGTTGGTACAAAAATTAGGGTTTGGTTTATTATCCTTAAGTTTATAAATAAATCAAATCTATATGTTACAAAGCCATTTATCTCTTTATGTTGATTTCCCATACTAACCAAAAGAACCTCGACAATTAGCAAAGAATTCCGCTTAAACCGGTGCTAGGGGCCGTCTTGAACTTACTATGAGGTATGAGCAAAGCTCATTGTTGAAGGCCTCATGGTGACTTCAAGATGAAGGACAACAATAAAAGCGTTGTTCCTTTGCTTGTTTTTTACCATGTATTTGTAGAGACTTTGTCTCATGTGCATTTACTCCATATCCTTTTATTCCCCATTTTAATTTGTTTTAATTATTTGGTTCTACCACAATCTTTTTTAATAAGACCATCTTGACCTTTTAGTGTAATTACATTGGGATTGATGTAATTCCATACGACTTTGTACATAGTTTTACTTTTATTTTCTTTTTTGGTTTATTTTCCTGTTCCTCTTGTTTTTTTGTGGTCAGGGTCAACGTTCTTACTTGTACTGCAAAGTTTTTTAAATGACATATACCAAGTAGTTTGTTCACGAGCGCTTGTACTGGAACATGCACAAGGATCCTCCTTTTTAATTTTCTGAAAGTTATTAAGTCTCTGTTAACCAGTGCCAACAAAAGAAGACACTGGATTGTCATTATAGTTTATTGTAAGAACTTATTGTCCTTTCAAGTAATTAGTACTGTTTCCAAAGGAGGCCCGGTACCTGAATAGGTTTTCAGGGGCTTTGGCTACAGAGCTGCCGGGCGCGTCCCCAGGTGGTGGATAGGGGAATGCCCTGTCTTTGCGGGGTAGTCAGGTCATAATACGGAAAGCCTGACCGCGAACCATTGTAGCCAAACTGTGTGGAGAAACGCCACGCTCCATGCAGTATAAAGACCCCTTCTATATTTCTCTAAAGAGAGCAGACGCACTGGGTGTCGTATAGAAGGCTAAATTTCCTGCCCCTACCCATTTCTCCCCTTTTCCAGTGGCAATCAAAAGTCGTTGCCCCGGTTGTCCCTTCCACCTTTATTTCTTTCTTCTTTTACTTACAATTTGTTTTGAATTGATTAACTTGTTCTCGTCCTGATATAGCTGAAATATTGCTCATTGGACGTTAAACTCTAACTAATCAATCAATCAATCCAAAGGAGGAATCATGGTTTGTTTTAGCTGGTTTATCTGGGGAATCCCCGCTTGGTAGGTTGTCCAGGAGGTGAATTTAGTTTTTCCTTTTTGAGCCATAATTAGTTTAAAATAATTTTTCAATTTGACTATTTACGCAACAAATATTTAATTAAAACTTTATTTAATGGTCTTAAATTATCACTTATTTAATGTTTAAGAATATTAACTTAACACTTTAAACATTATCTATAAATAAACGCTTTAAAATTGAATTTTAATTTTAATTTGCTGACTGAAAAAATACAGAAAAGCAAACTCAAACCAATACTGGTACGGGAAGTGGAGGGTTAGTCGTAGATAGGTACGGCTAGATGATTGGTACGTGCAGTTGATTCTAACTGGTTGGATAACGGGTACATTACGTCTTCTCTCTTCGGCGACCTAGCAGCAAGTCATGTTAATTACGTCATACCTCACACCAGTATATGCAAATTCTTATCATTATGTATAACGAAAAGTCTCTTTAAAAGTCTTGCTTTGATTCAAAGGTAAACTAACTATCAGTTTATTTGAAAAACGTCTAATCTCTTTTGTAGAACTCGGACGGTATCTTCGAAAATCAAATGTGCCAGGCTAATCTGATACGGTATATAACGAAGGCTCATTGGTACGATCAAATTTGACACTATTTCAAAACGGAGCAAAACTCTCTCCTTGGTCCATTTTGAATATTTCAATTTTAAATTGGGCGGTCAATGTTGTCATTGGCCCGTTTTGACGCATACTTCCAGTCACCTGACTGACGTAACCTAAAGTCATTTCCGACATACAGCTCATTAAAATTAATGCTTAAAATATGGAGTTTAACCATGTATTTGTAGAGTATTTGTCTCGTGTGGATTTACTCCATATCCCTTCATTGTTAATTTAAGACTGGGATTTGTCTCTCCAGCAGTGTGGAGTCTGTAAAACGACTCTACTGCGAGAGATGTATGCTTTCTATACATAAAAGTTATTGTGTACTTGTTCTTGAGAGTATATCTCGTATGGATACTCCGGCACCTGAATCGGTTTTAAGGGGCTCCGGCTACAGAGCTGCCTTGCGCGTCACCAGGTGGTGGAAAGGGACAGGGGAAGGCCCCGTCTTTGCTGGGGTAATCAGGTCATACTACTGAAAGCCTGACCGCGAAACAGTGCAGCCAAGTTGTGTGGAGAAACGCCACGCTCCATGCAGTATAAAGACTTTCTATATTTCTCTAAGGGGAGCAGACGCATTGGGTGTCGTATAGAAGGCTAAATTTCCTGCCCCTACCCATTTCTCCTCTTTACAAGTGTTGCCCCGTTTGTCCCTTTCTCCTTTATTTCTTTTTTCTTTTGCGTACAACTTTTTTGAATTGATTAACTTGTTCTCGTCCTGATATAGCTGAAATATTGCTCATTGACCATTAAACTCTACCTAAGGAATCAATCATTATGATACCCTGTCATACTTCCAAATTTTGGTATTTGGTTTCAAATGTTATTCCGATCTATCTGTTTATAGTGCCCACATGGCTTCTTTTATTTTATTTATTTTTATTATTTTTTTTTATCATGATATTTTTTTTATGTTATTTTTGTCTGTAATGAGTCATTTTGTCGGCCAGTTAATTTAATGTTTGTTGACAACCTTGCATCCGTGAAAAAGGAGAAGATGCATGGATGTAGTGTTGCTCGCCAATTAGCAATGAATTCTGCTGAATCCGGTGCTTTGGGCCATTTTGATCTATTTATGAGGTATGAGCATAGCTCATTGTTGAAGGCTTCAGGGTGATTTCAAGGTGAAGAACAACAATAAAAACGTTGCTCAATTGCTTTGTGTATTCGTTTGTTTGTTGAGACATTGTCTCGTGCATTTACTCCATATTCTTTCATTGTTAATTTCTAAATATTTAAGTAAAAATATTAATTCGTGTTATATTCACTGCATTCATTTTGGTAATAGTAATTTTGTCCCAAAGAGTCAAGTTACCGAAATTATATTAAAAAAAGTCCACTTATTCCCTTTTGTGTAAAATTGTATTCAGATCATTCGAATATTTGACGTACATTTGCGTATTTACATATTTCGCTATTATAAAGTTGCGGAACAAAATCGTGCACAATTCTAATCACATCTCTTAGTTAATTCATATTATTTTAAATGTTAAGTTTTACAAATCATAACTTTTGTGTTGATATCACACAATAAGCACCACCAGGCCTCAAAACTGATGGCGATCTACACATCTTTCAAGTCATTGACCCGGCACCTGAATAGGTTTTCAGGGGCTTTGGCTACAGAGCTGCCGGGCGCGTCCCCAGGTGGTGGATAGGGGAATGCCCTGTCTTTGCGGGGTAGTCAGGTCATAATACGGAAAGCCTGACCGCGAACCATTGTAGCCAAACTGTGTGGAGAAACGCCACGCTCCATGCAGTATAAAGACCCCTTCTATATTTCTCTAAAGAGAGCAGACGCACTGGGTGTCGTATAGAAGGCTAAATTTCCTGCCCCTACCCATTTCTCCCCTTTTCCAGTGGCAATCAAAAGTCGTTGCCCCGGTTGTCCCTTCCACCTTTATTTCTTTCTTCTTTTACTTGCAATTTGTTTTGAATTGATTAACTTGTTCTCGTCCTGATATAGCTGAAATATTGCTCATTGGACGTTAAACTCTAACTAATCAATCAATCAATCAAGTCATTGATCAATGGTCTTGTTATTGCTTGGTCAAGTTTTGATTCTTCCTTGTCTAACGAATAACAAAATACTGAAGTTACTGTATATTTTGTTTCTGCACATGCGCATTTCGACAACTTATGTCTCGTCAGTGCAGATAAAATCAAAACAGTTGGAAGTCCATGAACCGAAATACATGTAAAACTGATACAGATCACATCACAAATAAGATCTAAATATGAAAGCTAAGGACAGAGCTATGCAAGAGGGAAATACTCCTTAGTTTTAAACAAAATTTTTTTAAAAAGTAATCCAGAGTAATAGATGCAGTTCCTTTTCTTCGTCGGAGTTTTCGTTCCATTTTTTCTTCAATAAACTACCATACTTGAAGAGATCCTTTTCTTCGTCGGAATTTTCGTTCCATTTTTTTTTTTCTTTAATAAACCAACATACTGGAATTTTCGTAACACTATCCAGTGACTGCGCAACTACAAAGCAGTCAATCGTACTTAACTCTTTTCCATTTTTTTAATTCCATAATTTATTTAATTATGTTTTTAACATTTTACACACTTCTTTTACTTGTATAAAGCTATATGGTTTTATGTAGATATTTTATGTATTTATTAAAATTGTTTAGTATATTCAACAGTTCTCGCCACAATATAGCTGAAATATTGCTGAAGTTGGCGTAAAACATCAATCAATCAATCAATCAAACTAGAACCTGCTGTTACTTGACGATAGTCTCTTCACGATGAATGCTACCGTATTTTATTTATTGTTCTGCTGCAGAAAGAAGAAAACTTAATATTTAGAATTATATAATTTGTCCACTAATACGAATACAATGCATATACAGAACAAATAAGATGATTACATATATTCACGATGATTGTTCAATAAACTTCATACTTCTCGCCACGATATAGCTAAAATCTAGGCTTGGAACATGCACTAGTTTGTGAGTGCCCAACCATCCTGCTAACCTGGAACAATGGTACAATAACACAACGATAACATCCACCAACTATAAAATTCAGTCGAATTTTTTTCATAACAGAAATACATTTTGAAGTAAGGTTAAGGTCTTTGTTACTACTTAGGGATAGACAAGATTAAAGTAGTAAATTGCTGTCATGAACCCTTTAAAAAGTTTGATAAGTGTTTTAGAGGGGAAAAGTTGTCCTTATGTCAATTTTTAGCTCAAAATCATTCGATCCCATGGTCAATAACTTGTCTTACACCATTAACACAATGGCTGCATTAGTTTTGTCCTACACCGGAATATACTAGCTTTTGCAATACATTGACCTGCATCTGAAACAAGGATAAGTCTTGCTAGTTTTTAGCATCATTTTTTTTCTCCTATCTTATAGACTAATACCCCATGTTTGCAATCTAGCATGTTTAAGGTTCTCAAGTTAATCAGGTAAATAAGATATCCTGAAATTTCAATAATGATACAGTAATGGGTTTTACATGAGCTACTTTAAGCTTTATAATCCTTTCAAGTTAGTTAAAAAGTCTCAAGTATATGGTGCACAATTGATTTAGTTTAAACGTATTTATTTTGCATAAATATTGCAAATTGGATTAGACACAAGTTATACCAAAGTTATCGAGTCTTCTCCTATAATTGATCTTATTTGTAATCAAGATGTGGTAATGTATATTATATGAGCTAATAAGATACCTTACAAACACTTAAAAATTAATATTAGCTCACCTCTTGTTTTTAAAAAGTTTTTAAAAACAATTATTACGACAATAAAAGTTTTAAAAATCTAAATAAATATTTGTCCTACTTTGCTTTAATACTATCGTCAAATAATCATTGAACATTTATCAAAGGGATAGTAATCTCAAGATCTGCAAACTTATGGCTGATCTTTTCTTCATTTGCTAGGTCAGCACAGTTCAGGCTCGGCCGTTGTTATTTAATGCATCAACAATTTGTTTTCACTAAAAATCTTATTACCGATGAACCTCCACAGGGTAGTTTAACAGTGAAAATATCACTTCTCGCCCACAAAAATGCAACATTCGTAATGATGCTGTTATGCAACAATATAATACTACTGCTTTGACAGAATTAGAAAAAATGAAAGACCTAGTTAAAGACATTTTTACTCAACTACGCAAAATGTAGGTCATGTCTGGTAGTTAAAAAATTACAAATTCGAAAGAAACACAATAAGTAAATACATCCAAAGGATATGGCAAGAAAGATGGGACTTGCTAATAAATAATAAATTGCACGGAGTACAATCATAGGTTGGTGATATTGTTAGTTCATCTGGAAAAAGTCGGAAGGAACAAGTTGTTTTGACAAGGTGTCGAATCGGGCATACACGAACAACTCATGGTTATATTTTAAATGATGAAGACCGATCTGAGTGTATTCCGTGTAATTATGCTTACACAATACAAATGTTTTACTTGACTGTGTCGATGTCGCCGACATACGTCGCACATTTTATACAGCTGATTCTCTTAAAGAATTATTTACAAACGTCGCTGGGGACAAAATTATTCAATTTTTAAAAGCTGTTAATTTGTATAGTAAAATATAAGTTCATATTATCAAATTTTTAAGTTTCATCAAAACTGATCTATTTATCTTCAATTGTTTATCCTACGATTTTATTCATATTATCAAATTTTTAAGTTTCATCAAAACTGATCTATTTATCTTCAATTGTTTATCCTACGATTTTATCTTTTAGAAATTGTTTTATCTGTACATAGCCATACGTTTTAAATGACTGTTTTAGTTATATATTCATGGTATTATAAACAGTTCACGCCACGATATAGCTGAAATATTGCTGAAGTTGTTATTAAACAACTGTCAATCAATCTTAAGAAACACATTATTTCGACTTAGAAGCAAGGAAGAATATGACTTTGTCCAATTATAATATAATCAAAATGATAAATTTATGTATGAGAGATAGAGAGATATTAAGAATCTTACACCAGGAGAAGTGCGAAACAGGGGAATCTCCTACACTAAGCGTAATATTTCCAGTCTGGGACGAAGCTAGCGGAGTCCAAGATGATTGAAAACTACCCGAGTGTGTCTGAGGGTCTCTTGTCTTGCAATTCTACTGGTGTTTGATTTTATTTCTCACTGTATTCACCCAAAAATATACCAAAATCGCCCCTTTTTCGTCTGTTTACACAAGGAGTTATGTCCCTTTTTGTAACGTCAGAAAATCAGGAATGTATACCCGAGCGCGCCATATTTTAAAAGACGATTTTACTTTAAAATTTTATTTTAAATTATATGACAATTTTATAATTCGCAGATAAGTTCACTTATGATCACTAATGAGAACAGATGTAAACTACAGACCCTAAATGTGCAAACACAATATTTGACGGTAAACTGCACGTGATTTTTTTTTTTTTTTTTGTCTTACACTAGTGCAAGACAAGGAAATCTCACACCGCTAAAAATAGAAACTGCTGTGTCTCAAAAATGAGAAAAGTCAAGTTTGTATGATAATTATCTTGTGAAGTACAAATAGTCTGAAAAATATCATGATAAATTATGTTGTCAGCTTGTCAAGTCGATGGCACTCTCATGCCATCATAGTATCATTAGTCACTATATTTGGTTCTAATAGAATAAAAAAAAAACTCCATCAAAAATAACTCGGTAATTTACACATATCTCTTATTCAGATTTTAAATTCTAATATCTAATGATTAACTCCCTCCATCTTAGTTTTGTCCGAAACTATATTTGGTATTACTGATTATTCGGATTGCGTTTGGTTTTATGTGTTTTAAACTTTTTTTGAAATTATGGATTTCTATGTTTGGGTTCTAGTGCTGCTGATGAGGAATTTGTTTCCGAAATCGTCATACGGCTCAATTTGAGTTCATATATGTGTTATGGTCTCATGTTCATTTATTCCATATCCTTTCGTAAAATATTATTTATCAAAAATAACACGGTAACAAGACATACAGTTTCAGTTTATTATATGAATTCCAATCTAAAAAAAAAAGCATGCACATACATATATTTATACAAATTATGCATTTGTAACTAAACTTGTAATAACACTTGGTATGAGGGGCACACTCAGCTTAAGTTGTTAATTCCACTACACTCTGCCGCCGTGCGCGGTCCCGGCTTATGAATAGGCCCGCAGCATCCTCTGAGCTTGGAGTATGAGTCTTCCTAACAGAGGCGACACGTTTGCCGTGTGTCGAGACCCGTGTCGATGGTTGACGAGATCCTGGTGGGTGCGAGCCTGTGTTCAGACTTCCGCTTCGGCCATAAAATATCCGTTGGGCTGAGAATACAGGATCAATATCTTACTTTGGCTCTGATATCATCTAAACGGGAGGTCGGATTGGCCCGGTCCGATCAATCGGCTGGTCACGCCAAGCCCTCCAGTATATCTTTCAAACTTGAGTTTAAGTTAACTAGTGTAACATTTTTGTCTTGATTTAAACCACCAAAACAGTGTAGGGATACTGGAGAAGGCGGTGGCTCATGGGTCAATCAAGTAGTCCGCTTTCCATCAGTGCCTGATGGTTACGCTCCACTTGAGTATGCCATCTTTGGAACACTTGATACTTTCTGGTGGAGATCCCTAGAATCAAAGTATCGCCCCTGTTGGCACTCCGTGGTGGGTGGGTGACATAGGTGGTGAAATCTCCTGTCTTTCTTCATGGCACAACAAACCCCTTAAAACCAAACAGTTCCAAATAGAAAAAAAACTCCAGAAGTTGAAGATAACAGTTGGACAAATTTTATTGTGTTGACTGGATCATCTGATAAGCAAATATCCAAAATCAATCCATTTGCTATCCAAAAGACCATCCAAAGCATCGCTGGAACAGTAACATGAGTAAAAAACGTCTCCAGAATGCGATCAGATGACTTACTAATTGAAGGTTCTTCCAAAACTCGGAGAGAAAATTTACTAAAAATAACTAAAATTTTAGAATTCAAAGTTTCGGCATCTCCCACACAGAACTCTTAATAGCAGTCGTGGTATTATGAGAGACAGAAGTCAGTATCTTTCAGATGTTAGCGATGAGGAAATGTGACGAATTATCATCACAAGGCGTTACAAAAGTACAAAGATTTATTTCGAAAAAATCAGGAATTGCTGTTAAACTTAATACTTTTCTTTTAACCTTCAATAGTCCAATTCCTCCACCATCATTGAAAATTGGCCCCTTTGGTGTAAAGGTTGACAAATTCCTACCAAACCCAGTTAGATGTTTCACTTGCCAAAAGTTTGGTCACGGCACCAAACAATGTAGGGGCAAGTTGAAATGTTTTAATGTGGAGAGGAGGGACACCAGGGCACCGAATGTGGTAATGCACAGAAACGTGCAAACTGCAGCGGTGCGCATATGGCCTCCTCACGGGATTGTCCCCTGTTTACCAAGGAAAGGGAAATTCTAAAACTTAAAACGGAGAAAAACATTTCATACAAAGATGCACGTCAACAAATTTCCTCATCAAATACATCCTCAACAGCAACATCCACATATGCAGACAAAGTTAAAAAACCTCACTCTGTCTCGCATGTGGAAACCCAAACAAATTATACTTGGCCAATTGACACTCAAATTCCAAGGCCATTATCAGTAAAAACTGTACCGAAAGAAAAAATCATCACTCCATCAAAATTTAAAAAAGCTTCAAATTCAACAAAGTCAACACAATCATCGCAATCAACACAATCTTTGTCCAAATCTCCTTCAATCATCTTCTAAAAACATAAATTTAAAGACTGGCCCTAAAATTACTAAAGCCAACGACCAAAAATCAGCAGAATGTTCGTCTACTGCAGAAAATAAAAAAACCACCTAGAAGTGCAAATAGCCTCAGACAGAGTAGACTCGAAAAGTCCAACCCTGCTATTAGCACTTCTAACAGATATGAAAGCCTGTCTTCAGACGAAGACACTGGTAAACCTAAAAAACCTGGTCCACGCCCCAAACCGTATTGGGACGTAAGCATTTGGGGAACATTCGAAGACCAGACAAGGAAAGTAACATCGAAAATGAACGACCACACAGTAGGTCTTCGTCTGTTAGTGGATCATCGTCTCGTCATCCTTCAGTTTCCCGAAAGGGAAATATCTCACCAATACGACTAAAATGAACAATATAATTCAGTGGAATTGCCGAGGTTTTAAGATAAATTTTATTGAAATTACTTTATTAAGTCAACCTTTTAATCCTGCGGCATTTTGTCTTCAGGAAACGCACCTAAAGAAAAGTGATTCGTTGAATGTAAAGAACTACTCCCTCTACAGCACTTATGTACCTGAGATTGAACGAGCTGCTGGCGGCTCAACCATTCTCGTCAACAACAATATTGTCCACAGTACTCTAGTTCTAAATACCGATCTTCAGGCTGTTGCAGTGAGAATTTCTTTAGATAAAACGATCACATTATGTTCTGTATACTTACCACCAAATTTCAACCCCAGTCTGAGTCAATTTAAAAACTTGACTGACCAACTGCCCGCCCCATTTTCAATAATGGGTGATTTCAATGCACATAATCCATTGTGGGGCAGTTCTGCTTTGAATGACAAAGGTAAAAAGATTGAAGACATAATGTCGCAGGAAGGTTTATGCATCTTTAATGACGATTCAAATACTTATTTACATCCTGGAAATGGGGCTTACTCAGCTATAGACCTAACTATAACTGACCCATCTCTACTGTTGGACTTCTCCTGGAAAGTACACGACGACTTATGTAGTAGTGATCACTTTCCGATCATTCTTCAACATCTTTATTCTACTACCGGAGAAATGTCACGGCGCTTTAAATTTGATAAAGCTGATTGGTCACTCTATGAAAATTTATGTAGAGAAGAATTGAAATCTGAATTGTTTGAAGATGTTCTTGATCCCTTAGGTCTTTTCAGTGAAAAAATACTTTCCATTGCAGATAAATCTATACCGGAAACTTCGGCAAACCCAAACCGTCCTGGGAAACCCTGGTATGACGATGACTGTGATGATGCTCTGATAAATCGTAAAAAGGCAGACCAACTTTTTAATAAACATACAACGACGGACAATTTTGGCAATTTTCGCGTTTTTCGTGCAAAAGCTCGAAGAACCTTTAAACAAAGAAGACGCACTTCTTGGCGCAACTTCGTCTCGAAATTAAATTGCCACACCCCTATGAACAAAGTATGGAATATGGTACAAAAAATCAAAGGTAAAAATAGGAAAGCTAATGTCCATCACATCAAAAACAGACAAGATATTTTAACATCTGAAAAAGATATTGCAAATAAAATTGGAGAAACTTTTAAGAAACATTCTTCTAAAAATCTAGGACCCACATTCCAGAGAATTAAAGAACAAAAGGAACGAAACAAACTTAACTTTAAATCTAAAATTACAGAGGAATACAACAGATTGTTTTCGATGGATGAATTGAAACAATCCTTGGATAAGGCACATGACACCGCATGTGGCCCTGACGATATCCATTATCAACTCATCAAGCATCTTCCTTTAACAACTCTGGAAATTCTTTTAAACCTTTTTAATAATATTTGGGAAACAGGGAAACTACCACCTATGTGGAAACAAGCAACTATAGTACCTATTCCAAAACCGGGTAAAGATCATTCCGAACCATCTAATTACAGACCACTAGCATTAACCAGCTGTGTCGGTAAGACAATGGAACGGATGATAAACAACCGTCTTGTTTGGTATCTCGAATCGAACAATCTTCTGTCGAACTTCCAAAATGGATTTCGACAAGGTCGTACAACAACAGACCATTTAGTTCGATTCGGAACATTTATTAGAAATGCATTTTTAAAGAAAGAACATGCAGTGTCCGTCTTTTTTGATATTGAAAAAGCATATGACACAACATGGGAATATGGCTATTAAAAGATCTTTTTGATATGGGGTTGAGAGGAAGTTTACCGAATTTTATTGAGAATTTTCTCAAGGATCGTTAATTCAATGTTAGAGTCAACTCTACATTTTCTGACTCGTTTGAACAAGAGATGGGTGTTCCGCAAGGAAGCATCCCCTCCGTCACACTATTTAGTATTAAAATAAATAGTTTGGCCCAGGTTTTAAAAGATAATATTGATGGATCTCTTTATGTAGATGATTTTCTGATTTGCTATCGTGGCAAAAACATGAATAACATAGAACGCCAATTGCAATTATGTCTAAATAGAATCGAAAAATGGGCAGTTGAAAATGGTTTTAAATTTTCAAGCTCGAAAACAGTCGGGATGCATTTCTGTTGTAAGCGGAAAATGCACCCAGACCCAGAGCTTAAACTATACAATAACCCGATAACTTGTAAAAGAGGCCAAATTCCTTGGTTTAATTTTTGATAGTAAACCTTCATTTCTTCCC
This sequence comes from Modiolus philippinarum, assembly GCA_002080025.1. NCBI lineage: Eukaryota > Metazoa > Mollusca > Bivalvia > Mytilida > Modiolidae > Modiolus > Modiolus philippinarum. The sequence continues at coordinate 44,621 of MJUU01043189.1, forward strand.
CATATCAAAATGTTAAAAAACAAATGCTTAAAGGCATTAGATATTTTAAAAGTTGTGTCGAGTACCGACTGGGGTGCGGATAGCACTGTTTTAGTAAATTTATATCGATCGTTGATTCGATCAAAACTAGATTATGGATGTTTTATTTACGGTTCCGCCCGTAAATCATACATTAAATTACTAGATACTGTTCACCACCAAGGTTTGCGTCTTTCATTAGGTGCGTTCAGAACTTCTCCTGTGGAGAGTCTCTATGTTGCAGCTAATGAACCATCCTTGGAAGAAAGACGTATTAAACTTGGTTTACAATATGCAACAAAGCTTAAAGCGTATCCTTCAAATCCTTCTCACAACTGTGTTTTCAAAACTCTTCATAAAGCTGACTGAAAAACGCCCAAACGTTATACAACCTTTTGGTCTTCGTATCAAACCACACCTTGAATCTGCTAACATAAATTTAGATGAAATAACTCCTATAGAAACTCCCAAAAAACCTCCATGTTTGAACCCAAAACCAACATTTAATTTTGAACTACGCAAACACAAAAAGGTTGATACCAATCCTCTGGTTATCCAGCAGGACTTTGCAAGAATTAAATCTGAACATCCTGAATACTTGCAAATTTACACAGATGGCTCTAAGGATGGAGACAGAGTGGCTTCTGCAGCCGTTTTTTGAGATCGTGCAGCAACTCTCCGATTACCATCCTCTAGTTCCATATTTACTGCTGAAGCTTACGCTATTTACTCAGCACTTAAATTTGTAGCTTTATCGCAATCAAATAAATTCATGATTTGTTCCGATTCACTTTCTTGCCTATTGGCAATTGAAAGTCGAAAAACAAAACACCCTATTATTTTGAAAATAGCCGAATTCTACAAATCACTTGTAGCATTAGGCAAAGAAGTCATTTATGTTTGGATCCCTAGTCATGTGGGGATCTATGGAAACACAGTTGCTGACCAGGAAGCAAAGGATGCACTAGATGACGAGATGGCGGATTGTCCAGTACCGTACACTGACATGAAGCCTTTAATCGCTAAATACAGCTAAGTTATGGCAGGCCAAATGGGATCTGCAAATAAATAATAAACTGCATGGAATACATCGGTAAACAAGCCAGTTCCTGAGGTAAAAACCGTGAGAACAGGTAGTGTTGACCCGATGTCGTATTGGACATACTAGAACAACACATAGTTTTATCCTCAACAGTGATGATCGACTTGAATGTATTTCATGCAATTGTCCTTATACAATTCAACATGTTTTAATTGAGTGTGTAGATGTTGCCGATATCAGGCGTGATTTTTATTCAGCTGATTGTCTTAAAGACCTATTTACAAATGACCCCGACGGTTCCGGGATATAGAAATAGGACCCATTCCGTGGTTGTGCGGGATTAATAAATACACAACCCATCTTTCGGATGGGATGTAAACTCAGGTCCACGTGTTGGAAGAAATGCCTTGCTGAGTAGACGTTAAACAATATTCAATCAAACAATCAACAAATGTCGCTGGCGACAAAATCGTTCAATTTGTAAAAGCAATCAATTTATTTAGTAAGATTGAAATAGATCAATTTTAAACAAGTTTCTAATTTCTAATATTGTCACTGTTAAACCAAAAATTTACTATTATGTTCACATTTGTTTTACTTGTATAAAGCTATATGGTTTTTTATATTAATATTTTATGTATTTATTAAAATTGTTCAATATACTCAATAGTTCTCGCCACAATATAGCTGAAATATTGCTGAAGTTGGCGTAAAACATCAATCAATCAATCCACTACACTCTGTGTAGCAGACTTGTCTACAAGTCCCGGAAAATTCATCCACATGAATGTGTAGTATGATGTTATCTTGGTGCTTGCTTACTGATATATCAATAAGTCAAGGTACACTGCAAGAGTTGGAAGACATTATTTGGAGTTATTACCTTGAAAAGTGAGACATGTGATATGAATTAAACAGATTGTATACCAATTTGGAAGAAATAATCTGTTTAGAAAGCAGTTGTTTTAACCATTTTATAGCTTGACCTTGAGCTTTTGGTAGGCATTATGTCACATCCATAATAATAATGCAAGGTTGTTACTTTTCGCACAATAAGAAAATTCACCTTCTCTTTTTATCGCCGAAATGGATGTTTGTATATTACAATTTTGAACTGAAGAGAAATATGAATTAATACCGATACATTTGAAATAGCTGAGATGATGAATGAGGCGGTATTTACCTTGTTCCTTTTTAGGGACTTCGCCTAATGAGCCGAGATGGAAATTACAAAGTGGTGCTTCGTCAAAAGGACCTGCTATTCTATTTACATGCAATTCCTTTCGAAGCTTTTCGTCTTCAATGTAGGGCATTTCGACTGCTGATTTCAGGTTTTTTAATACCTCTAGACAGGAATACAACCTGCCTTCAAAATGAATATGAAACCCAAATTTAAAACCTTATACAAGAAAACGTCTTTTATCAACATCTTCCACAACAATATATATAAATGCCATGCATCAACGTTGCTTTTTCTCTCTTTGACACTGGAATCCACGACCGAAAAATGGTTTAGGTATCGATGGGATCCCTTTATAACGAAAACCCTGAGTGAGGGTTGGGGGTAATGCCCCCTGAATAAGATTGTTGATATTGATAATAGATTTTGGTTTATTTGCGACCTGGAGATCGGTAAATTTTGGCGATTTTAATTGCAGAAAACGGGACGATGGTTTCCTTGACATTTGAAACAGACGGTAAAATCTGCTCCTATAACCATCAGGACAGGGAATATTATAAATGAAATTCCAACAGTATCCCGGTGGATATTAAGCACTTGATGGTGACAGATTTTGTTTTAGACCCCTATGGCTCTGAAAGGCAGTCCCGTTACCTGTTAAGACTTCGTCTCACAGTTCCCGTTCGACTATGTCCAATTGTAAAGATTACTTTTATCACGAAGTCAAAGGAATTGCCTATCATAATGACCCCAATTACCCCCTTTTGGATTGAGTTTACTTGTCATACTACGATTTTTTTAAAGTATCGCAAATTCTCTTCGATATTTTTGACATTAAACTGGCATGTAAATCTGAAAATTTTGAGTCCATTGATTTACGGAGAGTTAGGGACATGGTGTTTGCTCTATGGTCGAAGGACCACCCTTTTCACTATGACCACCATTTGGAAGGAACTGTTTTCGTGCCCCAAAGTGATCTATAAACTCGTTATTCAAGATTTTATGCTTTATTTTTGTGTCAACCCTATCAAGAAGGGGAATATCCGTGGACAGAAAAGCTTCACCAGGTTGTGAGCTAGATTCCCTCATTGCAAATGCCGAAAGTGACTAAATGCCGAAGTTACTGTGAATTTAAATTCTGCATATGCGCATTTCGACAACTTATGTCTCTTCAGTGCAGATAAAATCTAAACGTTTGGAAAACCATAAACTCAAAGAGATTTAAAAACTGATAGAGAACAAATAACCAATATGATCTAAACGTGAAACCAAAATCATCTAAGGACAGAGCTTTGCATCAGGGAGATACTCCTTAGTTTTCGACAAAATTTACGAAAATTTAGATATTTTAAAGTGGTAAAAGTGCAAAAGTGGGGTACATTGACCCACCTATCGTTTTCTCTAATATAAATGCCGGAATCAAGGTGTCTGCTGTATTGCTGTACTCCTTTGGCTTTCAGGTGGATTCTGGTCTGATGAACCCAGGGCAAAAGGTACAGAATTGATGGAGCACTGTCATTTGTGGCCATGGCTTTAGGTTCCTTTGCCCCTACCTCAAAGGCTTCGTTCATTAATTTTTTCGATCCCTGTGATAGACTCCCCTATTGTGGGATGCCCATTGGACTCCTGTGTGCTTCGCTATGTGACCCCGGAGCTCACCCGAATCTTTTTCAGCAGTGCAATTCATGTTTTTTGACGCTGCGTTCCTCTATGGTGCCATGCCCTGTAAATATAATCTAAAATGACAGTTAGTCAAAAACATTGTTATTTTTTTGGTTTTGTTCGTGTTGTAGTGAATAATCGTTGACACGGTACTTGTTATCGTAACAAAGGTCAGGAATTACTAGTGTGTCAGATTTTATAACGTACCAAAAACATCGGGTAAGTAACAACCTTGCACAATAATAATAGACCCACCTATCGTTTAATGCCGGAATCAAAGTGTCTGCTATATTACTAGGTATTGCTGTACTCCTTTGGCTGAAAGGTGGATTCTGGGCAAAAGGTATAGAACTGATGAAGAAGTGTCATTTGTAGCCATGTCGGCTTTAGCTTCCTAAGCTGCCTCAAAGGCTTCTTTGGTTAAATTTTGCAGCAACCCCGGTGCTAGACTACCGTATTGTGGGATGCCCATTGGACTCCTCTAGGATTCGCTACGTGACCCTGGAGCTCACCAGAGTTTTCTTCGGTGCAATTAATGCGTTTTTGACGGTGCTTTCCTTTTTTGGTTTCATGCCCTCTAAATATAATCTAAAATGAAAGTTAGTCGAAAACATTGTTATTTTTCTGGTTTACCTTAGTATTATAGTGCCCATAATCGTTGACACGGTTCTTGCCTGGTTATCGTACCAGAGGTCAGATATTACTAGTGTGGTGAATAAAAGGATATGGATTAAATGCACATGAGACAAAGTCTCTACAAATACATGGTAAAAAAAACAAGCAAAGGAACAACGCTTTTATTGTTGTTCTTCATCTTGAAGTCACCATGAGGCCTTCAACAATGAGCTAGTGTGTCTGATTTTATAACGTAACAGAAACGTAGGGAAAGTAACAACCTTGCACAATAATAATACATATGACATAATGTCTACCAGAAGCTTATCATCAAGCTATAAAATGGTTAGAAAAACTTACTATAAATGTGTACAATAACGACGAAAACCACGACTTAACACTTTCATGCGAATGGTTAGGGATTACCAGCACTTGCATACCGTTTGTCTAAGACATGTTTAATGGCATCTGTGTTATACACGACTTTTTACTAAGAAAATAAGCATCTCAAAGAGCCGTTATGACTTATACGACATGACATTATCGCTAAACAAAAAAATAAAATAAAATAACCTTAATGCTATTGACACCGACGTGTACATTACATTTCTAGAAATTTCAATCAAGTTCAGGAACCGTTTACAACAAACATATTGTTCCCGTCATGCTGTATGATAACGACGTAACACATTTCATTCGAGAGGTCAGGGATGACTAGCACTTGCATTCCGTATGTCTAAGACGTGTATAATTGCATTTGTGTTCTACAAATGACAACGACTTTTAATTATTCAATTAGCGAATCAAACAGCCCTGATGACTTATACGACACTTGCACTAAAATATGACCTCATCGCTTCTAATTTTTGAAAAATTGATATTATAATGACGACGACGTATATATTATGAAATTACTACATAGTAAAAATCCCGAAAAAATTAATAACGAGCATATATGATTTCAATAATATTTGGAGAACAAGTTTACTTTCCCACTGGGATGCGGAAAATTACTAACATGTGCTTGCATTATACAACTCTTTTGGCAGGGTTGTGCCCCGTTAATCGACTTGGCTTGCGTTTACAAATTAATAAGGCGGCACTAAGCTCTGAAGTTTGATTATCATTTTCATTGTAAACATTTCCAAGAAATCTCAGACCCAATAAAGCATAACCATTCAACCTTTGTGTGAGTTGTCCTTTTTCTAGTTAGTTTACTTTATGTCTATAGGAGTCTAGGATGATGTTTATTTCGCTGGACTTGATTACTCTTTGTTCAGGGGCCGACTCCGACCTGCCGTTGGGTGTGGGGTTTTCTCACCGTTCTTTGAAGATCTTATGGTGGCTTTGAGTTTTTATTACTCCCCTTTGGGTCGTTGTCTCTGACACATTCCCCGTTTCCCTTCTTTTTTCCAACGATTTATAGAAAGGCCTTACGTCATCAAAGTGTGCCCAGTAGTCTATGTACAAGGTTAACTCGTTCCAAACATATCTAGATTCTAAAAATAAATTCATAGTACGAACTCTGTGATTATATGTCTTTGTGTCTTTGCTCTTAGGAAAAGTTCACAAATCATGATGATTTCAATAGTATACTGCACCTAATATTTCCATCAATCTATTTAAATTGTTTTTAACACGACTTGGGTGATTCTGCAGTCGGCTCAAATGATTTTCACCAACTTGTAGACAAACCACAGCATTTATGATGGATTCTGTAGTACCACAAGAACAACCCTTTAAATGACATATATCGGATTCCAAACCAAAGTTAATATATTTATTTTCATTTCCTTCTGATTTTCACCTGCCATACCTGATATATCTCAGACTATTAACAAAAACAAACTATCCACAATCAAATATCCATAAATTTATGAAATTACCAAAAGGCAAAAACAATTAAAACAAGATGTTATTCCAGTGAAAATTGAAAAAAGGTCATGCACTAAAGGAACTGATGATAGTTTTGAAGTGAATGTGAGAGCTAATACGGGTCTTTCGAGATATGAACTCTCGTGTAATTGAAAGCGGAAACGAATGCCTCGGATACCAATAAGAAGGTATACTGGATTTCTTAACCTTTTGAAATAAGTATATACTTCATGGAAAACAAACAATTTGTGAAATTGAATAGACCCCCGATGGAACCCCGGGGTATAGAAATAGGACCTATTATCTCCGGCTTGCGGGGTATGATCCCTCCTAAGCGGGGCTGACCCCTAGGGAGCCCCGGGATATAGAAATAGGACCCCTTCCGTGGTTATGCGGGATTAATAAATACACGACCCATCTTTCGGATGGGATGTAAACTCAGGTCCACGTGTTGGAAGAAATGCCACGCTTCCTGCACGTTAAAGAACCCTTGTAGCAAGCTCTTTTTTGAGTGGTTCTTAGGTGATCGGCTACAAGGCTAAATTCCCCGCCCCTTTCGGTTCCACCCTACTTTTCAAATTTCCCGTCCCTTGACCCTTTCCATACCCTAAAGTGATTATTTATTAACAAACTTGTTCTCGTCTTGATATAGCTGAAATATTGCTCAGTAGACGTTAAACAATATTCAATCAATCAATCAATCAATCAAAACTGCCGTTGAAAATTGTTCGTTGGCTGCAATTTACAAAATGATGTCTCGACTTTAAAACTGGTCAAAAGTGGTCCTTAGCAAGAACGTTTTTTTTTGTCAAAAATGTCCAACAAAGAAATATAGAAAAACATGACCAGACTTTCAATACAATTCAAGATATTGGTGGTGTCCGAGCTACCAAAGTTCGAGAGACTGAAGTTCAACTGTATAACTTACAATCTGTTAGCTTGATTGTGGCAACTGAAAGCCAGGTGACCGATACAGGCTCCTTGGAGCCTTTGGTTGTAATTTCACGGTAGAAGATCAATTTATTAAGTACGACACAACCGAGCGACAGAGAAGCACCACTCTGGACGGAAATTGCAGTTGACCCAGAAGTTAAAAAATTCCATTTTCGTGCTTGATCTTTTTATTAAGAATGAAATAAAAAAATCTGTGTGAAGTATAAAGACCCCTTCTCTATTGTGTAAAGAAAGCTGAGTTACCCTATCCATTTCTCCTCTTTTCCAGTGGCAATCAAAACTCGTCCCGGTTGTCCATTCCACCTGTGTTTCTTTCTCTTTTTACTTATTTTCATTTTTTTTTAATTTATTTATTCATTGATTATTATTTAATTTTTTTTTTTTGAAATGATTAACTTGTTCTCGTCCTGATATAGCTGAATTATCATCTTTTCCTATAGTTATCTCAGCTTGCAGTTTATGTACCAAAGTTTCTGATCTGCAGTCCAGATTCCCTGAAAAAAAAACAGATTTTGCATATGACCCCCATTCCAGGTCATTAAAACATCTGTCGTTATGGTCACATTGATTTTGGGAAAGTGAAAAAAATCGGCCTTTCATAAGGTTTGCTAAATCTTTCCACCATGAAAGATGGGACCTCAGATGTTGAGTAACAGAGACCAGTGCCATCATATTTCTGCTGGCGGGACTCCAGAAGCTCAACGGATGCAACTGAATTGGTCAGGTGTATAATCGAGCATTGGATATTTATTCTATACATGATGCCATCATCCCAAGTATTTTCAGAAAATGCAGTGCTGGTGTTTGTTTAGTGTTCATTTGTTGAATTCACATTTTGAAATTTTTCTATCCTCTCTACTGCCCGGCACCTGAATAGGCTTTCAGGGGCTCTGGCTACAGAGCTGTCCGGCGCGTCCCAAGGTGGTGAATAGGGGAATGCCCTGTCCTTGCAGGATTGTCGGGTCATAATACGGAAAGCTTGACCGCGAACCATTGTAGCCAAACTGCGTAAGAAATTTTAATTTCTGAATATTTAAGTAAAAATATTAATTCGTGTTATGTTCACTGCATTCATTTTGGTAACAGTGATTTTGTCCCAAAGAGTCAAGTTACCGAAATTACATTCAGAAAAATCCACTTATTCCCTTCCTCCAGTATTTCTGTCTTCTAACTTAGTAGTTTGTTTTTGTTTATTTTATTTTGATTTGATTAAATTGTTCTCGTCCTGATATAGCTGAAAAATTGCTCATTGGACGTTTAACTCTAACTAATCAATCAATCAATCCTCTCTACTGTTGGAAAAACTAAACCCTTTTCCAAGTGAAACACTGCCCCCCTCCAAGTTTGATATAACTTGCCTTGGAACTAGGTTTGATTACTCTGTGTTTATCGTAAAACCTAGTGAAACCAGAAAATCGAGACATATTTGCCGATCCTGTACCAGACGCAATTTGTTTTAATTTACAATAAACTAATCACCCAGATACACTGCTTTTCGAATGGTTTGAGTTCTGAGATGTCCTGTAACTACAGTCACCAATTTTGTAAATATTCGAGGAGCACATGTCGGGTCAAAACACATTGCTCGCCGCTGATAACAATGATTTGCTATACAAAACCTCATGTAGTGACGATGTTTATTTTCAATATTGGTACATGAAGATAGACATCGCTCAAATCCATTGATTGATATTGCCCAATCTTCTGGTTTCACTAGATTTATAACCTTTTTCATTGTGTCCATCTTTGAATGAACTTTTAAAGGTATAAATTTGTTACTGGTCTTATCTTTCCATTTTTCTTTGGGACCAGAAATAATATGCTGTAGAAATCCTTCAGACATTCCGGATAATGAAACTTGTCTACTTGTCTATGGCATTTTTTTCTAATAAAGCTTTTATTTCTTCCATAAAAATATCTAAATCTTTTGGGGCTATTATAGTTTTCTTTATCCCTGTCCAAGCAGGTTTTTAAATAAACTACAGTTTGTACCCCCCCCCCTTTTTTTTCATTATAATTGAAAGTACCAACTGGTCTGTAGTTATCCTTTCTCAATTTTGAAGAAAATCTTGTAATTGTCTCCCACCGAAATCTCTGGAAATTTTCTTTAAACTGAACTCACCTTCGAGTCAACTGTCAGCAGGCTTCCTTGGCGTTGGTCACTATCCTTAGACTTCCCTGTTTTGGAAGGTTTGCTAGTGTAGATATAAGACCTTGTTGGTCCAAAACTCTTAGGAGTGTTAGCAGTAGCAACACTGCATTCTGAAACGTCAAATATAGGATTTTAGTGGCCGACGACCCACTATCCTTGGTTTCATACTCTCTCTTCCTATCCCTTGCCAATTCTGGCAATAAATCATTTAATTGCTCTGCGTTTTTGAAGACATTCATTTAAGTCTTTATCAAAAACAAATTCGGCTGTTAAAAGAAGGTAATGAGTTTCATCTTTAATATCAGTCAAATTTACAAGACCTGAATCCTGTCTGCAGCCTTACGTCTGACTTAACAACGGCAGTAGAATACCGAAAGAACAAAGCACAAGACTACACAAAGTCCAGAGACAAGGCAAAAGCAAGAACACCAAGAGACGGAAGACCAAAGACACCACATGCCCACAAAACACACGAACACCACATACACAACACAAAAAACTAAAGCACTAACAGTGTGAACTCTCAATAAACAATAGTGACATCAGGTGCTCCGGATAGGTAAGCATGTCCTGCTCTGCACACAGCACCCGTCACACGGCCAGTGAGGCATATGTTTTGAAAGATCTGTTAGGTTACTGATTGGTTATTGTCATTTTCTAACCCTGAGACAAAACCAATTGAGAGCCATGGTACGTGTTACTTCTCTAACCCTCAAACAGTACCAAGGTGAAATTTTGAAAACCCTTTGTAATCACTTAAGTATTCAAACATGGACAAGGACAAATCCGTACCACAAACATTACTGACGAAGACAAAACTAAAATTTAACAAGACAACATTGAAAACTAAAGCACTGACAGTGTGAACTCCCATAAAAACCGAGAGCGACATCAGGTAGTCCGGAAGGGTAAGCATGTCCTGCTCTGTGCACAACACCCGTCACACTGTCAGTGGGTCAATCCAGGGTAAAGTCAAAACCGGTAATGTCAAATCCGGAAAGACGCGAATCTAGCTGAA
>MJUU01043189.1:55146-85068 GCA_002080025.1 Modiolus philippinarum
TATGTACTGCACGCTCTGCAGTAACAAATTAATTGTGAAATATATACTCCATATGCTGGGGATGCAGGTATATTGCTGCAGAGAAAGGGAAAGTTCACAATTGGAAAGTCAAAATCATCACGTTTGTCATATAATCTAGATTTCAGACGTCCATGTTCGTCAATGTATAACAAAAGGTCAAGGTATGAAGCAGAATCGGGTGTATCGGTTGTCTCTTTAATTTCAAGTTCATTGGGGTAGATACGATGTAAATATTCTTTAAATCTTGGGTTATTAAGAGAAAGTACATCGTCTATATATCTGAAGCTGAAATTAAAAGTCTGGGCTAGTTGTTTTTCTTTCTGTTGTATCAGCCCTTGTAAAAACTTTGCTTCATACGAAAAAAAGGAAAAGGTCAGCTAAAAGTGGCGCACAATTTGTTCCCATGGGATTGATTGATTGATTAGTTAGAGTTTAACGTCCAATGAGCAATATTTCAGCTATATCAGGACGAGAACATGTTAATCAATTCAAAACAAATTGTAAGTAAAAGAAGAAAGAAATAAAGGTGGAAGGGACAACCGGGGCAACGACTTTTGATTGCCACTGGAAAAGGGGAGAAATGGGTAGGGGCAGGAAATTTAGCCTTCTATACGACACCCAGTGCGTCTGCTCTCTTTAGAGAAATATAGAAGGGGTCTTTATACTGCATGGAGCGTGGCGTTTCTCCACACAGTTTGGCTACAATGGTTCGCGGTCAGGCTTTCCGTATTATGACCTGACTACCCCGCAAAGACAGGGCATTCCCCTATCCACCACCTGGGGACGCGCCCGGCAGCTCTGTAGCCAAAGCCCCTGAAAACCTATTCAGGTGCCGGGGTTCCCATGGGAATCCTTATTGTCTGTTGAAAAACACGATCTCCACATTCAACAAAAATTGTTTTCGATCAAAAATTCAAGCATCTTAATCACGCCATTTTCATTGTATTTCTTGTTTGACTCAGTGCGGTTCTTTACAAAATATGTTTTGTCTTTTCCTATTACCAGATAGGAACACCTGCGCTCTCCGTTTTTGGTACAGAAACATTGATGTATCAGATCGGAAATTACTGTTTTAAGTTTATTATGGGGAAGAGTTGTATAAAGGGTAGAAAGATCAAAAGTCTGAATGCTATTGCAGTATGCGAGACTGTTTGAGGAGAGCTGTTCAAGGAGATCTTTGAAATTTTTAAGAATCCACATCTGATTCACGCCGCTCGTGGAATAGGCTTTTTCGCAGTAGCTTTTTAGACCATCTCTAACTGCAGTCAGTAAAGGAGTTTGGATAATGGCTTAGTGGTGCATGAAAAAGATACACCGTCCCGACCTGACTGATCTAGCGACTCAGTTGACATGGAGAATAAATCCTTGACAATTTAAAAACAAGATTCTTTTTCCTTGTTATTTACTATTTGGGCTTCTCTCAATTTCTCTATAAGGGTTCCTAAGGTTTTTTGCGTATATAATCTTGAAATGATACTCATACAAGCAGCAAGCTGTCCCAGAAAGCTAAGTTTCTCTATCTGTTCAAGAGGTTGCGTAAATAATTGCCTGATTGTCCCATGATTTCACTGCTTTTGGACCATGAGCACTTTTCGTCAATGGTTCTAACATATCGTCAAGACCAGGTACTTGTAAAATATTTATAGCACTGTCATGTACAGAAAAACATTGTTTATGCAGAATGTCTATCCGGAGAATGTGTACTCTACGATTTCTCCAAAATATCGGCCTGAGCTTGATCCATAACCAAGCCAACATCATTATGATTAGGTTTATTTGCGGCGACTATTTCCACACTAAAGAACTGGCCAAGAAAGTTCTGCCTTGTAGCATTGTTATTACTTGGGTCACCTGAACTCTCTTTATTCCTACTCATTAACAAAACGTTGCTTTGAGATTGTAAATGGTTAATGTAACGGTCACCTTTACTGTTACCGACCACATTGACTGATCTAATAGGAATATGCGAATCTCCTATTTCACTTCTATTGTCCGAGTCAACGTCTGAACGTATATTACACCCTTGTGTTTCCTGTTCATTTTCATAATCAATCAATCAATCTGATCTAACTTCAAATTCCCTATTTCTAGATATTCTCGGAGTTCCTAAATCCTCATCTAGATTTGGTTCTAACGGGACAATATGTCTATTACCCGAGTCAGAGGTTTGTCTGGAAGCAAATCTTTATGAATATCACTAAGAGGTTGAAGTATGTTTTGTTCTTCGATGAAGTAGAACAGGTAAAATATGATAGCACGCCTTCAAATGTTTAGCCACATCCTTTCAATTCTTTGGTTAAGGGTGCTTTTTCCAACTAGCATACTGGATTTGCTTCCAGAAGCATAATCATGTATTCGGCTTCTTTAAGTTTCTCAAATCCTTAGTTCTGATCGTACTCGCAATGGTTCCTCATTATTGAACATGCAATTCTGAATACACGAAAAAAAAATTCCGCCTTTTTATTGTCCACACATCTGTGAAATACGATATTATATAATTTCCACCCTAGACAGTGTCTGACCTAGCGGTTTCCCTCCCCTCAAAATTATGGTCTCCCTATATAGTGTGTGATCTAGCAGTTTCTTTAACCTCAAAATTATGGTCACCCTAGATAGTGTGTGATCCAGCTGTCTGACTCCCCTCGAAATTAAGGTCACCTTAATTTCGAGGGGAAAGAGACCGCTGGGTTATATTATATCAAATGTTTTTGTTTACCGGTTGTCCCAGCGAAACATCAAATCTCATGTGACACTATTTGAACAAATTAGATTATAGATATTTAAATGAGTATAACTGTGTGGAGAAACGCCACGCTCCATGCAGTATAAAGACCCCTTCTATATTTCTCTAAAGAGAGCAGACGCACTGGGTGTCGTATAGAAGGCTAAATTTCCTGCCCCTACCCATTTCTCCCCTTTTCCAGTGGCAATCAAAAGTCGTTGCCCCGGTTGTCCCTTCCACCTTTATTTCTTTCTTCTTTTACTTACAATTTGTTTTGAATTGATTAACTTGTTCTCGTCCTGATATAGCTGAAATATTGCTCATTGGACGTTAAACTCTAACTAATCAATCAATATAATATATCTACTGAAACCATCGATATCCTCAGAAACAACAAGGTTTCATCTGATTAACTTATGATTGATATACCACAGATACTTTGGAGCAGGTAATGACTCCTTTTTCTTCACTGTCAACTCTACCAAATGCACTTCTTAGGCGAGATCTAGTTACCTACAAAAAGAACTGACTATGTAGGAGGAAAACAGCCAGAGGCTAGGAAGGTCGAGTCAATCACTCACCTGACCAAAAAAGATTCTAAAGCGCAGAACCTTGTAATTTGCCATAGAAATATTCAACATTTTTCGTATTTAACTCAAAAAACTGTTTTCATTTCCACAAGTATTCCTGCTTTGCATCTACAAGGTTTTATCCGAGGTGTGTATTTTGTTAAACGTGAGGCTCCACTAAATTCGCGAGCCCTAGTCGATCGCCTTGATTAAAAACATTACATCCGAGACCTTAAAAGCTGAAGCACTGGCCATACAGTTCTATACACAATGATAGCATGCTTAATTTTGGCCTTGATACAAGTAGTGAGATAAACCATTTGGCAGCCAAAAAATTCATTCGATCAACTTCAACCATAAACACCGTTTTACCAAAGATACCTCCAGTGGATCAACATCATGAGAATATCCTTACTGACAGGAATAGATGATGATGAAAGCTTTATTGTCCCAATGACAACAAATCTGCAAAAGCATGTGCTTCTGATCCCAAAAAAACATTTATAAGGTAATGACTTGGAATATATTAAAAAGACATCAAAACTGATCTTAAGATGAATGTTTTGTCGACAGATGATCAGGAAGTTGTCATGATGATCAAAAACATGTACATGTACCATCCAAAGAAACTAGATCTATCTGAAACCCTGCTGGATAAATGCACCTACCAAATCGGTAATTGTCTTATCCACAAATATGTGTGCACAAATGAAATTTTAGGATTGACAGAAGATGACATGCCACCCATAAACGATGTCAATGGTCAAAAACAGATATTAAACTGGGTAAAAGCTATGAAGAATACAACTATAAACCGAGGCAGATGTCAACAAAAACAATAAAAAACAAATCATTTCAAGGTAGAAGACTTAAGTCAACTGAAAGTAGAATAGATGACAAAGGAGATTGAAAGATTTAGCTTTAAGCAATTCACATGTCAAGTAATTGTGAAAGTAGTCTCTCAGTCATAGATATTTCGCTGATTTTTAATTTTGAGGATGTACCGAAAGAAATAGCAACAAAGATAGTAGTAGTTGTAATAGAATTTGCTGGAGGCATCATTAAGAAGCTCTTGAGTGAATTTACCGTGTTGACACAAATTGTAATCTGCGAAGAAAAACATTCCTTTACGCCAGTCTTTATTTAGTGCGCAACAACACAAAAAAGATAAACCAAGGACCCTGTAACTACAGCCAAGTGAAAGGTTGGTGGTTAACGCCAACTTCAGCAATGTTTATTAAGTTTATTGAACAATTGTAATCAATATAAAACAATATAGCTTTAAACAAGGAAAATAATTAAATATAAAAGAAGAAATGTCAGTTAAACTTTTACAATATCAGAAACCTTAAGGTAAATCAATTTAAATCTTACTAAATAAATTGATTGCTTTTAAAAATTGAACGATTTTGTCGCCAACGACGTTTGTAAATAGGTCTTTACTACAATCAACAGAATAAAAATCGCGGCTGATATCGGCAATATCTATACATTCAATTAAAATATGTTGGATTGTATAAGGACGATTGCATGGAATACATATATCAATAAATCAAGGAAAGTTGAACACTAAGGTTTATGATAAAACGGATGATTTCTTCTTCCCTATAGTCAATTTTCCCCATCTCGACTTCGATGTTCCGTTAGCCCCTTCTTACGGGGTCTACATTTCACAACTTGTTCGATATGCACGAGTATGAAGTGATGTTTCTGACTTCAACGAGCGAAATCTTTGTCTCACTGAAAAACTTCTGCATCAAGGGTTTAGATATCATAAACTGATAAAAACATTCTTACATGCTTACCCTTCCTTAGCACCCGATGTCACTCCCGGTTTTCATGGGAGTTCACACTATGAGTGCCTTAGTTTTTGGTGTTGTCTTTTTATTTCCGTGCATTGTACATGTCTCTCGTCCTTGTTTTGTCTTTGTTTTTTTCTGTTCCGTTTTTGCCATGTCTTTGGATTTCGATTTTTGTTCCTTCGGTATTCTCCTGCCGTTGTCTCTAAATTTTATTGTAGATACATTGACTTATTAAGAAAATTTGGTTCTACATGCAGGGCTCTTATACATCAAGGCATTTCACATCCAAACTTCTATGGCAATATCATTTACAAAGCGCATAAATTCAAAAATTGTCCTTCAAAACTTATTAATCCGTTGAACAAACTTATTCATAAAGGATATAAATACAGCATTGTTGTTAAATCGTTACTTCTGGTTTTTGTTGGCAAAAATATTGATCATCTCCTAAATGCTTTACACCATAACTAAATTTAAACAATTTTTCATATTGGCAGTATTTGGCATTGCACAATATCATGTTCTTTCATAATTGATGACGTTGTTATACCAAATCTATTTAGAAGTATTTCAATTGAAGTTTTATATGTAAGAACGCTTGATATCATAGTCAACGGAAATTATGTCCTTAGCTAGCTGTCAGTAACTGCGAACATTTGTCCGGACAGTACCTGTGTGTATTGTCTTCATGTTTTATGTACTTCATTGTAAGGGTACTCGTAAGTTGGACATTTTTCTAGTTTGAATTTTACTGTGAGTCTTTTTGTGTATTTATTTTTTAGCCATTCACCACACGTAGGGGGAGGGTTTGGATCAAAGAAAACGAGTTTAACCCCACCGCAATTTTTGCGCCTGTCCCAAGTCAGGAATATGTTGGTGATTGGCTTGTCCGTGTCTTCTGATAAAATTTTAGTTTCTTGATATTTTGGTTATTGGATGTGGTTTGTTTCCATTGATTTATCCACTTTTTTACCCTCTTAAGCCATTTAGGGCTTGCTTTATAGTGTGAGGTTACTCAATGTGTTGAAGACCGTACGGTGACCCCTAGATGCTTTGTTTTGGGTCGTTTTAACCTGGATATGGGGTGTTGTCTCCTTTACATTTACCCCACTTCCTTTCTTTTTCATATTCAGCTTTTCATTAATCCTGTAAGAACACATCAGAATCCACAGCTCCAACTGTACAAAAACTTGAAAAACAAAGAAAAGGGGAAGCTGAAATGTCCCGAGCAGGTTGAATGAAGAAGATTGGACCAACTCTTGGAGGGGCAATGTATCATTAATTTTGTAACTTCAGCTGACATTGACACAATAGTAATTCAACTATTGACTGTCAGTCTATACTGGAAAAGAAATGTAGACGGTTGTTTTGGGTGTCCTAGCTATGTTTGGCTCCAAAAGGAAAGCAAGAACTTTATAACATTTCTGGGATATTTTGAGTCCTTGAAAAGCAATTTTAACAGCAATTCTTAGGAGCAATCATAACAATACTATTGTCAATGATTACCTTCCAAATTTCCATAGAATTTTACATGAAAAGTTCACATTCAGATCTTCAATTCAATAAGAGGACATAAACAGAGGAGGTAGAACGTCATATTTGGGTGTATTAGATGTTGATCTTTATGTTAAACTATATATAAAGCTGATAAACTGAACTTCCAAGAAATATACCAGAAGTCCGTGGGCTGTAAACACTTTCCGTGCACCCCCTCCACTTCCGACCCAGACCGGATTTTTTTTTTTCAGTCCTTCTATGTCCCCTCTTCAAAATAAAACATGTTAACACGAACATAACCTGCACGCATAGACAGTATAGGGCCACTTTTATAGTACACCATGAAAAATTCTTATATTTTCGTTTTAACCTAAGTTTCATCGTTTAAGCTCCATTATTTTTTCACGATAAGTAATATATACTGAAATTTGGTATGAAATTAAGGCTAATTAAATATCTTTTACAATGAACATAGGTTTGGACACTTTACGCCCTTTTTATGATCTGGGGATACAAAAAATGTACCCCTCCCCCTGCAAAAGAATTGCGAAAATGACGATTTTGGTCTAGTTTTTATGCCTTACTTATCAGGTGTGATACAATATTGGAAAATAAAACCATTATAGTCCATAAAATTTTGATTTTCGGTATAAGATTTTTGAAAAATGAAATTTTTTTGGAATTTTAGATTTTTTCTTAATTTCGACTTTCTGACTTTAGGATCGTAAAATCTGAATATATATTTAATAATGCCTGATTTAATATTGATTTATGATATATTAGCAAAAAATTGTGCGCACACATTTTAGTTTCAGACATATTGTAGGTTAAGAATGTCAAAATTAGCACCCCTCCATCTAAAAATTAAGGGTCATTTATGTTTGGATCCCTAGTCACGTGGGGATCTTTGGAAACACCGTTGCTGACCAGAGGGCTAAGGATGCGCTGGACGACGAGATGGCGGATTGTCCAGTGCCGTACACTGACATGAAGCCTTTGATCGTTAAATACATTTTAAAGTTGTGACAGGCCAAATGGGATCTGCAAATAAATAATAAACTGCATGGAATACAGTCAGACGTCGGTAAACAGGTCGGTTCCTGTGGTAAAAACCGTAGGGAGCCAGTAGTGTTGACCCGATGTCGTATTGGACACACTAGAACAACACATAGTTTTATTCTCAACAGTGATGATCGACCTGAATGTATTCCATGCAATTGTCCTTATACAATTCAACATGTTTTAATTGAATGTGTAGATATTGCCGATATCAGGCGTGATTTTTATTCTGCTGATTGTCTTAAAGACCTATTTACAAACGTCGCAGGCGACAAAATCGTTCAATTTTTAAAAGCAATCAATTTATTTAGTAAGATCTAAATGGATCAATTTTTAACAAGTTTCTAATTTCTAATATTATTACTGTTAAACCAAAATTTCTTCTAATTATGTTCCGCCGTGCGCGGTCCCGGCTTATGAATAGGCCCGCAGCATCCTCTGAGCTTGGAGTATGAGTCTTCCTAACAGAGGACCCCGAGGGAACCCCGGGATATGGAAATAGGACCTAGTATCTCCGGCTTGTGGGGTGTGACCCCTCTTAAACGGAGGCTGACCCCGAGGGTCCCGGGATATAGAAATAGGACCCATTCCAAATCATGATAGAATTCATTTGACATGGCAATATGCAACGTAGATTTTCCGTGTGGTGGTTATTTTTTAGGAAAATTTAGGTAGGGGTAAGATTTTTAGCTCACCTGGCTATGCCAGGATGAGCTATTGCCATCACTTGGCGTCCGTCGTCCGTCCGTCCGTCCGTCCGTCGTTAGCTAACTTTCAAAAATCTTCTCCTCTGAAATCACTGGGTCAAATTGAACCCAACTTCAACTGAATCATCACTAGGGTATTTAGTTTCAAACTTGTTATTTTGTATGTCTTAGGTTTAACAACATGGCTGCCGTTACTAAAAATAGAACATAGGGGTAAATAACCGTTTTTTGCAAATAACTCAAAATCCATTACAGATATTAAAAATCTGACATGGACAAAAATGATCAGCATGAGAAGATCTACCCATGCTGAAAGTTTGAAGAATAACTGAAGCCCCTTTTCCGTAAAATTTTCAAAATTTTGTTGTTTTTTTTTATTTTTTTATTTAAAAAAAAACTATAACAGAGGTTAAGTTTTTATTGCAAAAATGTTCAGCATGTTAAGATCTACCCACATAGAAATTGTGAAGAAAATCCAAGTACCTATATATGAGTTGTGCAGTGATGATCGACCTGAATGTATTCCATGCAATTGTCCTTATACAATTCAACATGTTTTAATTGAATGTGTAGATGTTGCCGATATCAGGCGTGATTATTATTCTGCTGATTGTCTTAAAGACCTATTTACAAACGTCGCTGGTGACAAAATCGTTCAATTTTTAAAAGCAATCAATTTATTCAGTAAGATTTAAATGGATCAATTTTAAACAAGTTTCTAATTTCTAATATTGTTACTGTTAAACAAAAATTTCTTCTGTTATGTTTTTTAACTTTTTACACATTTGTTTTTCTTGTATAAACCTATATGGTTTTACATGTATATAGATATTTTATGTATTTATTAAAATTGTTCAGTATATTCAACCATTCTCGCCACAATATAGCTGAAATATTGCTGAAGTTGGTGTAAAACATCAACCAATCAATATATGAGTTGTGGCCATTTATTGGTCAAATTTTTCATGATTTTTTACTTTTGGTCCTATACTTCAAAATGCTTTGAGATAGAGGTCAAGTTTAAATTGCAGAAATGTTCAGCATGTTAAGGGCTATATTTTATTGAACACGTTCAAGTTTTCCGACCTCTTCCAAGATGGCCGCCAGCGGGGTACTTTGTATACTATTTGACCTAATTTGAAAATTTATACAAGGAATTTCTTCTTGAGAACCACCAAATGGATTTGAACTAAACTTGTCATGAATGATGCTGATGAGGTGCTGACCAAGTATTGTTACTTTGGTGCCGATCCGTCATTCAACATGGCCGCCAGCGGGGATCTTAATTTCAACATTGGACTCTTATCGGAAAATGCATACAAAGAGCTTCTGCTTTAGAACAAATGAATAGAGTTGAACCAAACTTGGCATTAATGATGCTTATGAGGTGCTGGCCAAGTGTTACTACTTTGGTGCCGATCCGTCATCCAACATGGCCGCCAGCTGGGAACTAAATTTTAACATTTGACCCAATGGTAAAATTCATACAAAGAACTTCTTTTTGAGAGCCACTGAATTGCTTTAACCCATACTTGGCATTGATAATGCTTATGAGATGTTGACTAAGTATTTTACTTAGGTGCCGATCCGTCATCGTATATGACCCCCAGCATTGGACCCTATGGGAAATGCACACAACGATCTTCTAGAGAAGTGCTGAATGGATTTGAATCAAGCATGACATGAATAACGCCTGTCAGCTGTGAACTTAATTTAACAGTAGATCTTCTTCTAGAGACTTAATGAATAGATTTAAACTAAACTTTGCATAAAAGATGGTTATGAGAAGCTGACCAAGTGTTGTTTCTTCGGTGCTGATCCATCATCCAATATAGCCTCCAGCAATGAATTAGACCCCAAGGGGAAATGCATACAAAGATATAATAGAAAACCACTGAATGGATTCAATTTAAGTATTGCATAAATGAAACTTGTGAATTTTTACCAAGTTTGTTACTTTGGTGCTGATCCGTCTTCCGACATGGCCACCAGAGGCAAAACTTAGTTTAACATAAGACCAAATGGGAAATGCATAAAAAGATCTTCTGATCTGAAACTGCTTAAACAGTTTTAGAAGAATTTTGATATGATATACCTTGGGTGACCCTCTTCAAAGTTTTATGTTAAATAGCTGCCAGCGGGGAACGTAGATTAACATAGGCCCTTTAAGTTTGGAAACTGCATTCAAAAATCTTCTGAAACTGCTTGAACAATTTTAATTCAATTGTGTAAAAAGTTTTTGATTTTTATGTACATACACCACCAAAGATGGACCATCAATTTGGAATTATAGTGCTGCATAGGACCCAGGTGAGCGATACAGGCTCTTGAGAGCCTCTTGTTGGTATTAAGAGTCACATTAAACACTCCTTGATTTTCTAAACAATGTTTTAAGACAACTAGTGTCTCGCCTTAAACAATTAATTGGCATATCTGCTGATATATTCTGTAGATTTGATATTTATTGCGATTTAACAGTGAACTATGGACAAATCTGAAATGTTGAAAATTCCCATTTTTCATCAATTTTTGGAGAAATGTAGAGTTTTTGTCGACCGATGGCTGTTAAAATACCAAATCATGATGTAATTTATGCAACATTGTCATATACAACACGCGTTTTCTGTATTCTGGTAAAATTTATACGAACATAGACAAAAATTGACAATTTTAGGGAAAATTTGTTGGGGTACGGCTAAGATTTTCGGTATTTAGAGTCACATTAAACACTCTTTGTTTTTCTAAGCAATGTTTTAAGACAACTAATGTATCGCTTAGAACAATTAATAGGCATATCTGCAGATATATTCTATAGTTTTGACGTGTGATATATATTGCGATTTAACAGTGAACTATGGACAAATCTGAAATGTTGAAAATTCCCATTTTACATCAAATTTTTTTTAGAAATATTGAGTTTTAGTCCATCAATGGCCCGCCGTGCGCGGTCCCGGCTTATGAATAGGCCCGCAGCATCCTCTGAGCTTGGAGTATGAGTCTTCCTAACAGAGGACCCCGAGGGAACCCCGGGATATAGAAATAGGATCCAGTATCTCCGGCTTGCGGAGTATGACCCCTCCTAAACGGGGCTGACCCCGAGGGAACCCCGGGATATAGAAACAGGACCCATTCCGTGGTTGTGCGGGATTAATAAATACACAACCCATTTTTCGGATGGGATATAAACTCAGGTCCACATGTTGGAAGAAATGCCACTCTTCCTGTACGTTAAAGAACCCTTGTAGCAAGCTCTTTTTGAGTGGTCCATAGGTGATCGGCTACAAGGCTAAATTCCCCGCCCCTTTCGATTTCACGCTACTTTTCCAGTGGCAGTCAGAATTTCCCGTCCCATGACCCTTTCCATTACCCACAGTGATTATTTATTAACAAACTTGTTCTCGTCTTGATTTCGCTGAAATATTTCTCTTTTCAGCTTTGCAGAATGGGTATTCAAGTAGCAGAGATATGCCAAGCACACCTTTAGAATAATTACTGCTACGAACCTCAAAATTTGCAAATTTGCACATGCTAATACACAGTACATCGATAGCCATTACCATCTACAACTATTGAAAAATCGGAACGGATATCTCTAAGGCAACTTACACTTGCCGCAATCATTTGCTGGATGCATATGGGACTTTTGTTTCATTTTAGCTGTCCAAATCTAAAACCTACAAGGTATGAAGCGTTCTTCACAATTAGAGTTAACCCATAAATGACAAACCTGTTGACTGAACAATGTTTTTATTGCTACGGTCAACCAAGCGGCAAAGGTTTAACTGAGCAGAAGTCAAAGTTTACACCCAAGTTTACATTCCAAAACGGATCTGTGGACGTTTAAAGTACACATTGTATACAATTGTAACCTTTTCCGTTTGATATGTTTACACTGTGTAGTCTTTTTAAGGTAACAGAGTGTTGGCGTTGGTGTTAAAGCTTGACTTTGATTCAATGAAAGTTTTGCCACTTGGTTGACCTTTGCAATAAATATAAATGAATTAGCGACCACAGGAGATTGTGTTGGAATGGAGAATGTAGGTAAGATTATACCAAAGCCTGCCCTAAAGAATTACAAAAAAATACTTAGACATCTGAAATTAGCGCATTCATTTAATAAACCTGTGATTGCAGATAGACGTTATCTTGCAACATTTGCCAACATCAAGCCATATAAACACAGTACACGCGCCAAGAATAATGGCTTCTTACATTATATCGTAAGTTTTCAGAAATTTTAAATTTGGTTGTACACGATGGTTGAATTTTCCTTTTAATCTGCATTCTACCAAGTTGTGAAACAATATCATAAAGAAGTATAAAACAAGCCATATTATTTATTTACTACTGTCGATTTGAAATAGCCTAATGTAAGTCACAAGTTTTTTTATATCGGGTATTTTAGTCCGGTCATGCAAATTCTGTTCAATGTTTGGTCACTGCGTTTTAGAATATTGTTCCACCAACCTCCAAACAACATTTCTAAACTTGTCATCTAGAATATTACAGATGTATGCCAAGACAGACTTTTGAAGGCGTTAAAAATTACACCCTATCAATGAAGGATATTGATGTTTTTGCACAAAGGATTGATTGATTGATTGATGTTTTACGTCAACTTCAGCAATATTTCAGCTATATTGTGGCGAGAACTGTTGGGTTTATTGAACAATTTTAATAAATACATAAAATATTAATTTAAAACCATATAGCTTTATACAAGTAAAACAGATGTGTAAAATGTTAAAAAACATAATAGTAATTTTTGGTTTAACAATAACAATATTAGAAATTAGAAACTTGTTTAAAATTGATCCATTTAAATCTTACTAAATAAATTGATTGCTTTTAAAAATTGAACGATTTTGTCGCCAGCGACGTTTGTAAATAGGTCTTTANTCAGGTCACAGGTAATTGAGTATTATTTTTACAACTACGGTAATATGAGAAGTTATCTATAATTAACTTGTCACGTGACACATGTCAACTGCTAAAATATTCCCTCGACAATTCTATTTTAATTATGCTTAAGCCTTACATTTATATGTTATATTTCTTATGCAGTTTACAAAGCTGTTAGAGAAGAAATTGGCAATGAATTCGGCCACAAAAAATTGATTTTTGATCTCGAAGTGCATATTCATACCCGGGATTTTTCTGAAGAAAGCGACAGCATAAGAAGGATTTACGTACCGTAAATCCTCCTAACAAGTAGAACTGTATAAAGTTCGCCCAATGTGTTATAAAATGGGAAATCTAATAAATGTTTAATATAGTGATTTTTTTATGAATAGAAATCAAGTTAAAAATTTATGGCGTGACTATTCAAACAGAAAAAAAATACAAGCATATATATAGACATCATTCACCATGTCGCATAATCTTGAATATACATGCATTTATACGATTGGTGAGCCCAAGAGTCGTATAAAAAATTATTTGCTTACACTTTTATTTACTATTGGTTTTAGACACCTAAACTCCGTTTCATTTAAAAAATGCTTTTATCTTGAATGATTTCTCATTACTAGTCTGTAATATTGTAAAAAGTTATTATTGATCTCAGAAAATTTACATCTATACAAAATCGCCAAAAATATTTCGTGCTAATTACCTGACACGGAATACATATCTAAAATATGAGAATAGTTTGTCTTTTTTGCATAAACCCGTATTCTACCCCTCCTGGTTAACAAATACTGTAATTTTGTGTTTTTGTACTTCCACACATGCAAATTGTATTATTCATTTATCATATATATTTATCTTCTCTGTAACTAAGCTTAGTTCATGACAATAAAGATATTCATATTCATATTCATTAACAAATATGTGCGAATTAGAAATGTCGCGTTTGTAAAGTCGCAGAAAGAAAAGAATATGAGAAATACACAAAATGCTTTAAAATGTAACGGATAAAAGATAGAGAACGTGTTAATGATATAAACCATAAAAAAATCATGTTTTTCTGTGAAATACATGCCATGTACTAAGCACTGCTCGCTATAGTTGAAAAGTATTTGGGCTGTCATCAGAACATTGAGATAAATTGGCAAAGTTTGTGCCTTTCCTGGGTACATGATTCGAAACTATAGATGTTTTTTTTTCTTCTTTTTTTTAATTACATGCCTCCGAGGTTAGGTAACATTGTGTGATGGATAAACATCATATATAACTTTCGCTTATGAATCAGAATTTATCCGACTGTATGCAAGTTTTGTGTATTAGTGTTTGGATGAGAGAGAGAGAGGGACCAAAGTATAAACCACGCTAATACTTCATGGCCACAGGTAAGTACATGTTTGTTGATTGGGGGTAATAAACAGGTTTGTTGTTTTGTTGGACAACAATCTGTCAAAAAATTACCTGTCGCAGTGTCTAATTATCCCGGATAATATTATTTCAATTATTTGTAGAGCAGTCTGCTCGTCAGAACATAGATTTATTATATCTATGGTCAGAATTTTGCTTTGCACCTTTTTTGATATTTTCAAACATTTTTTTTTTTAAATAAAATGTTGGCTTTGTACCTAGATGTGATCAAAATATCAAGACAAAACCAGGAAATGTATATAATACGTTTTTGTCTTACAATCATTTAGTTAGAAAACGGTCGGCTTCACATTGAAAAAGAATGTACATGATGGCAACGGTAGGTCACCGTTATTTGGTATCTCTAAGGTCATTAGACATATCTTGACAATTTTTATCGTGAGGATGGCAAAATGGCGACCCGCACAACGAAGTCAATCACATCGAAATATCGATCTCATGCACTTATCCTTTAGAATAAAACAATTATATACATGTTTACTGGTTCATTTATACAAATGGAAAATAATATCAAATTTTTATTTTTTTGCGAATTTTCCCTTTAACACAAAATTTAACAAAAGTCACTCAAGCGTAAAATATAGGTCAAAGGTACCTAACTGTCAATTTTTTGGGTAGTACTCATCAAGGCAATTAATTTGATGAAACATCATATTGGTATAATGCGTAGTTGTTGAGAAAGGACTTTAACACAAATTTTAACAAAAGTCATTCAAGCATAAAATGTAGGTCGTGGATCCCTAATTGTTGGTGAATCTGGTAGTACTAATCAAGGTGCATGTACTAATGTAATATCATCAAAATACTACAAGAGGTTCCCAATATATGGATTTAAACGCAAAACTTAACATCATGACAGACGGACGTACAGACAGACAAGGGTAAATCTATATGCCCCTTCCACTTTGTGGCTTGGCATAAAAATATCCAGTGTAAAAAAACTGTCCTGACTTAGTATTGTTACCTATGATAAATTCAAAGGATGGATTAAAATGCTGGAGTGATTTCTTTTAGTCTCATTTGAAGTTTTCAATAGAAATACAACACACCTGGACACAATTGCACAGGACACTTATTTGGCTTTCAATTGAACCCTTAATAAATATAGTAAGTGCAAATGTACTAGTAAGTTTATAGCCGTGGGCATTATACTGACAAGGCACCCCCTCCCATTTTTCCTGGAAAAATATTGGAAGTTGATTTATTTCCCCTCAAAAATTTCCAGCAGCTACCATATTACTGCATGCACATCTTCATATGATATACTACAACTGTGTAACATTTCGCCAAAATCCAAGCTGCTGTTTCAGAGGATTCGCGCTGACAAGGTTTCGCACCTTTTTCCAGAAAATATTCATAGATGAGTGATTTTCCCTTCAAAATCATATTACTCCATGAATATCTTCAAGTGGAATGGTACAACTGTACCAATTCATCAAAGTCAAAGCAGCCATTTAGGAGGACATGCACTGGTAATTGGAGGCACAGACAGATGGATTACTAATCTTTGTTTGCTGGAGTACGATTGTATTTTTAATATTATGGAACTGTAATTCCTTATGACATGTGAAAACAATTGGAAAACACTGCAATATGGGCAAGTGTGGACACATAAGTATTTATATATATATGTACTTTTGAAATTTTGGCTGAATATCATCATGATCATGTATAAGCCTGACAAAGTAAAGAATTACCCTACATCCTTTTTGTCTTTTATGTCTTTTGAATATGGCTGATTCATCAATCTAGCTTGTCTCAGAAGTAAAGCTTTCTGTCTGTTTCTTTCAATCCTGGCTTTCTGTGAAGGTAAAAGCACTGGATCTTCTTCATTTTCTTAAAATTGAAAAAAAAAATTGATATTTTATTCATGATATCTCAAATATGCATGGTACCTACACAAAAAAAATCACTATAATGTACACAAAAGAACTAGCGTGGATTGAATTGTATTGCAAGGCAATATAGAAGTCCCCTACTGGTAGAGCAATTCCTTGTTACACCAGCAAAAATAGTAAAAGAAAAAAGTTTTCTGAGAACAAGGCCCATTATCTGACAGTCAACATCAGTGGGCCAGAACAAAGCTCAAACTTGAGCTGCAACTCATTGTGGTAGACTCACATAGAAAATATTACGTTAATATCTGGAACAGTTTAGAAAAATGTCTGGAAATCTTAAATTTTACCAAAGGCCAAGGTCCATTACTCTATCAAAATACAATGGACTGGAATCCAACTTGAACCTGATGTGTAACTCATAGTAAGTGGTAGACTCACATTCTTACATTCGACTTGATGAGTGCCCTGTGTTTGTCTATATGTTGTAGTTGTCCACTAGCTTAAGACACTAGTGCTTTTGTCGGGCAAAGGATGACAGTGATTGTAAGAGCACTTTGCCAGTTTAATTGATGTTTGTTGACAATCCCGCACCCATGACGAAGAAAGACATGGATTTAGCGTTGCTTGACAATTAGCAAAGATTTCTGCTTAAACCGGTGCTAGCGGCCGTCTTTAACTTACTATGAGGTATGAGCAAAGCTCATTGTTGAAGGCCTCATGGTGACTTCAAGATGAAGAACAACAATAAAAGCGTTGTTCCTTTGCTTGTTTTTTACCATGTATTTGTAGGGACTTTGTCTCATGTGCATTTACTCCATATCCTTTTATTCACCATTTACGACTGGAGTTTGTCTCTCCTGCAGTGTGGAGTCCGTAAAAAGGTTCCCCGTGCGAGAGATGTATGCTCTCTATATTTTTCAGTTATGGTGTACTTGTGCGTGAGAGAATTTCTCATATGGATATACTATTGATACTTTCAAATTTTGGCAATTATTTTTGTAATTTCGAAATGTAATCCAGACCACCTGTTTCAAGTGCCCACATCTCACTATTTTATAACGCCAAGTTTTCTTACATTCGACTTGATGAGTGCCCTGTATTTGTCTACATGTTGTAGTTGTCCACTAGCTTAAGACACTAGTGCTTTTGTCGGGCAAAGGATGACAGTGATTGTAAGAGCACTTTGCCAGTTTAATTGATGTTTGTTGACAATCCCGCACCCATGACAAAGAAAGACATGGATGTAGCGTTACTCAACAATTAGCAAAGAATTCCGCTTAAACCGGTGCTAGGGGCCGTCTTGAACTTACTATGAGGTATGAGCAAAGCTCATTGTTGAAGGCCTCATGGTGACTTCAAGATGAAGAACAACAATAAAAGCGTTGTTCCTTTGCTTGTTTTTTACCATGTATTTGTAGAGACTTTGTCTCATGTGCATTTACTCCATATCCTTTTGTTCACCATTCACATAGCAAATATTAATAGCTTAATATCTGGAAAGATTTTTTAAAAATCCTGAAAACTGAATATTTTACTAAATTTTCAAAGACCAAGGCCCATTACACTGTCCAAAATCAGTTGACTGGAACAAAAAAAAGAACTTGACCTGTAACTCATGGTCCTATAGACCTTTTTATTCACAAATTCATGGGTGCCGCCATTGCCGACTCGTAGCATGGTTCGTAACACCTCGGCGTTTGCCAATCTATCGGTATAAGGTTTAATGATACAGGTGTCATACTTCAACCGTTAATTACTCCAATATATTGGTTTACCCCTGTCCGTCCGTCCGTAATTCTGTCCGTCCGTTCCATCTCTGATAAGCTGTTATTCCGGATAACTCCTCCCACAATATTAATGCTACATTTATTTTACTTTGCACAGTGATTAGGCATGGATTGAAGATGTGCATATTGTCATGGTTTAGATTTTGGCCATAATTTGATTTTGAGGGGTAGCTGAACTTGGCCATTTTATCGAAATGTGCGTTCTGGACCCATTATTCCAGATAACTCCTCCCACAATATTTAAGCTACATTTATTTAACTTCTCACAGTGATTAGGCATTGATTGAAGATTTGAAGATGTGCATATTGTCATGGTTTAGACTTTGGCCAAAATTTGTGATTTTGAGGGGTTGTTGAACATGGCCATTTTATCGAAATGTGTGATCTGGACCTGTTATTCCAGATAACTCCTCCCACAATATAATAAGCTACATTTATTTTACTTTGCACAGTGTTTAGGGCATCATTAGGCATGGATTGAAGATGTGCATATTGTCATGGTTTAGATTTTGGCCAAAACTGTGATTTTGATGGGTAGTTGAACTTGGCCATTTTATCAAAATGTGTGTTCTGGAACTGCTTGTCCGGACAATGCCTCCCATAGTATTAAAGTCACAGTTATATTAAGTGCTTAGAAATTGGATGTCCATGTTTTACATGTATATCCAACTGCGGGGGCATCATATGTGTCTTTCAGACACCAACAGAGTAGATAAATTTTATCCAAAACTGGAATGTAAACACATGGGGGCATTAAGTCTCTCTAGTTATAAAGGATTTTAATGTGCATATACAAGCTCCTAAAATTTTGCTCACATTCATGACATTGTAGAAATGGACTTTTATTCAGCTAACCAGAATAATAAAAAAAATGATAATAAATTTATGTTGAATGCTTTTGAAATATCTGCTTCCTGAAACATTGTATTAGTTTGTAAAGTTAAAAAAAAGTATTTAATTCAAACAGTCTCTGGTAATGTTATTTTTTGTAGGGAAAAACAGCAAATCAGCAGGACAATGACATCAAATATATAATTGAACTGCATTTTTTTTATTTGAATAATGCATGGGAATGTCATTCTGAAAGAATAAAAATAAAAAATAGTTACATGAAACAAAATAATTTCACACCTAAAAACACACAAATTAATGAAAAAAATAAAGATTAAAATGCAAAATTTGAGACTTGAGTTCACGGATAGTGTGCAACTTGTTGAAATTCAAAAAATTCAAATAAAATATAATTGCAACTATTTATTCCTTTATTTTATGACTCATGTTTCTTTAATTTCTTTTGAGATGGGGTTCAAACTATAAAAAAAATAATGGAAGTTTTGTTTTTGATACAAGAAATATTGGTGAACAATAATGGATGAGCCCCTTGTGGGAGAGTCCATTATTGGAGCCAATATTTCTTGTATCAAAAACAAAACTTCTATTATTCTTTTTATCGGTAATTAACTATTTAAGAGAACAAATTTTGGAAATGAATGTTTACTTTCAACCAATCGTGAAATTGACTAGTATTGATTAGTAAAAGAATTTGTAAGATCCGTTAAGAGTCTCTGCAAGATGCATATTTCTTTGTGCTATTGATTCTGATTGTCAAAGTAGGCATGTCCTAAGATACTTTTTTCCAATATTTTTTCGGGCAGTAGCAAATACTGAAAAATATTGCTTCGTGAGATTAAAGGAAACTCATACAAATTACCGATAAATTTATTTATCCTGCAATGATAGCTTTTACTATACAGATAAAGCCCTACGTATATTGCTGTGCTGTATCCTGCACAACTGTATCTTGTACACTATACAGGATATCGATTTAAGCCACGCCTACTTCCGGTATTTATGGACAGACAGAAATCCCCAAAATATTCATTTTTGGACAATATTTTTAATTAAATGATGTTGTTTTATGTATTGCAGGATAAAAACAGGATCTCCTGTAGTTGGCGATCGCAATTCTGGAATACCAGAATTGTTAACAATTCTGGAATAAAAAAATATTCCAGAATTGTTAATTTTTTTTTTTTTTCAAACAATTCTGGAACATTGTGATATTACAGAATTATTACAAGATTGAATCTGAATATTGATAATACCTATTATCTAGACATTTTAATGACAGAAAAATAGTTATCGGGGCAATGTAGGGTTGTAACTTGTATCTATTACGTTTCACAGAAATGACAGATAAAACATTGGTTTTTTAACAATTATATTCTTTTTGAAATATGTTGGTCGCCCTGAAAAAGGCTTTTTGTTATAAATATCGTCCTCTGAAACACATATATTCAAATGCTTAAAGACAAATGATAGACAGTAACAGTAATTAACGTGAGCTTCATTTCGTCCACAGTCTTGGTTTTCAACTACCCGCCTTGTTTAAGGTAGTTGTATGTGTCTTGGTGTACACTATTCTGTTTCTGGAGTTATTTCCTGTCCAACTGCATTATGAACTTGAGCGATTGCTGGAAAGTGACGTTGTTGTTGTTGGGTCATCTCATAAAAATGTATCATTGCTGTCATTGTCACTCCGTTCAGTGACTAGTCGTTTGCGGTATTGGTACTAAGATTCAGTTGATAATCTTTTGTGCTTTACCGCATGGCCTGATGGTACATCTGTAGCATACTGGACAGCCTTTGCCGAGTCATATTTTGTCGAATTTTTACGCCACAATTCGCAAGCGATGTCTTTGGCTTTTGTTGTAGTTTTAATGGATTGTGTCTTGAGATCTGCCAAGTACTGTGTTGCCCATGCAGGTGGATTTATAATCATGTGACAACAATATTAACCCTGCCTTATACAGGCATGGCTGTTGGATTTTGTTTTTTGTTGCATGAGAATGTTGGGTTGATTGAAATTTATACATTTTTGAGGTTTTTTTCAGCTTGGGACAATTAAAGACATTATCCAAGTGTTTGATTGATCACTCTTTTACTACTTAAAGTGTGCATATACTACTGTTTGATCTTTAATTATTGGTATACTTTAATTCATTGTTTCATCTATAGTCTTTGATCATGTTAATAGAATTACAATCATAACTAACAATTCTGGAACAACAATCCTTGATTAAATTGTTGACTAAATTGGCATTATTTGAAAATTTAACAATTCTGGAACAATTCTGGAACAACAATTCTGGAATAAATTTTTGTTCCAGAATTGTTAACAATTCTGGTATTCCAGAATTGTGATCGCCAACTACAGGAGATCCTAAAAACAATATATAATTAGTGTCTTTAGATATCAAATATATTTGTACTCGGCACGAAACAGATTGAAATGCTCACCAAAGGCTCCCACATCAATCTGTTTCTTAGCCTTGTACAAATACAGTTGATATTTAAAGACGCTAACTATATATTGTCTATTTATTTGCAATAAAGTATCTGTATCTGTATCGATACTCGAGGATAATGCAAGAGGGAAATGTGTTTGAGAACTTTCATTGCTCATCAAAAAGTTTTCCATTTATTTTGAAGCCTTGGTCAAACTGACATGCTCATGAACACCAATTATAAAAAAAAATCAGCACAAGGACCATAAGAGCTTCAGTTCCGCAGCTTCCGAGACTGCATTTCACATTTGACATGCATGATTTGTGAAGGAGGCCGGGTTGACTTGAAAAGGGTTCTGATTGATTTGGTAGCAAGTTGATCTATATCATAAGAATCAAAGGTTTGGTTTGAGTAAATAAACAATGACTGTCTGTTATAACACACAAACTAACTTGTCGAGTTCATGTCCGAATGATTTTGTTGATCCATCGTTTGTCAAGGCATAGTATGGTTAGGGGAACGAAACATTCTTCTTATCTTCAGTGAGCGTATGGGAACACTCGATTCTCTGTGTCCTGGACATGTTCGAATGGCTTTGGACAGGAAGTTCTTATATCTGTAATGGGTGTCGATGCAATTATCTACCCCGGGGGTAACTTCCATTATTTTGGTACGGGGATGTACCAAAAATTCGGGTATAGTTTTTTTGCATGAAATATATAAATTTGGGTATGCTTTCAAACCAATTGTAATTTGCATATAGAAAAAATAATTTATATAAATTTTGGTACCATAAACACAAAAACGGCAATTTTATGTGAGACAATAGAATTATTGTGATTAATTTTCCTTAAATGTACAATAATACACATGTTTCTTTGATTTTTTATAATTTTCATGTTAAACCAATGGTATTTTAATATATTCGGGTCCTAAATTTAGTGCTGTTATATAAATTTGGGGTATGTTTTACGTACCTGAGTATATAAATTCGGGGTATGTTTTCGAGATCGATTCGGCACATCCCTACCTGAATATATACCAAGTTACCCCCGGTTATCTACCTTTAAATGGGCCGTTTCAGTTTTTCAATTATTATTTGACATTAATTTTTATCTTTCACACGAATATGTCTTATCAAAATAGAAAGTTAATATGTTTATTACACATTCATATGCTTTATATCTACTTTCATCACAGACATAATTATATATCTCTGCTTTCATCTATTTTATGTCTTTAAAGTTGGAAATTTAATCTTTTCTTCTTTACCTTTTTAAAGAAAATTATCACTTGATATATTTAACTTTTATTATGGCCCTTTAGTTGCAATTTTTGGAAGGAGCTGCAATAGCTCTAATTCCTATGTGTGGAAGTGACAATTACTCTACAACCATTCAAAATTCAGTCTGAATTAGACAGACTGACTGGACATGTTACCGAGTCCACCCGAGTATGTTTGGCATATGCAACAATTTTGGCATTATGATTCGAACTGCCTATCTAAATTCTAAACACAATTTCTGTTCATTTCTGATTCTGTTTGCATTTTGAAAATTTGAAAATTGCGTCACGTAACATTGTGATGTCCCAAAATCTATATTGTGACGTCAAAATTATCCGGGAAATTCACCAATTGGAAACTCATCTATATCGAAGGAACAATGAATGTGCAATACAGTATTCGTAGTTGTATTAACATGCCTCGCATTGTAGGTTAAACACCTGTCAAAAATTATATATTAAAAAAAAATATATAATATATTGTCAAAAATTACAATTTAAAAGCTATTTTTAAAGAATACTCCAATAATATGAAAGGGGTCATGATAATCTGGCTCAACATTTTGCCATATAAAATGAATTTTCATCGTCACCTGATTGACCGAGTTCTTATTTTTTAGATATTAATATTTAACAGACTTACTGATTTTCGTTAATCAAATGCATCGTTGTATGGCTCAATTCTGAAGAAGTATGAAGAAATCAATAGCTTTAAAATGTTTTCTCAGTTTTAACTGGGATAAAGCAGAGTTCGCGAAAACTAATTTTACACTACTAGTCACAGGACTGACAGAACAAGATAATCTGTCAGTCCTGAAGATTTTGAGACAG
Source organism: Modiolus philippinarum (assembly GCA_002080025.1). Classification (NCBI taxonomy): domain Eukaryota; kingdom Metazoa; phylum Mollusca; class Bivalvia; order Mytilida; family Modiolidae; genus Modiolus; species Modiolus philippinarum. The sequence goes on from MJUU01043189.1 coordinate 78,885, forward strand.
TCCTCTGCATTATGGACATTATAAATAATCTAAAATGTTGTCAGACATAGGACCGGCAATCATACTATAACATTCAGTCCTAGTCAGGACTGACAGGACTGAAAGATTTCGCGAACTCTTCATTATCTAATAGAACGCATTTATTGATAATAACTTACAAATTCAATAAATTCGGTGTTTTCCTGCATCCATTACGTTTGACTCCATCTTTAATGGCGGACTGTGCACACAATACCACCTCTGAAAGCACTACAGACAGAACAGATTCAGAACACTTCTCAGTCACTCGATTGTTGCACGGTAGGACTATTGTGTAGGACGTCCAGGACAATGAATCGAGCGCCTCCTATCGTAAAAATGTTATATTATATGTTGTTTATATGTTTGTTTTGTATAAGGGTATAATTATGCAATAAAGTATTGTTTATGATAATTCGGGGTTACACAAAAGGAAGACCCAACATGCATATCATGTAAGATCATGGAACATATTTTCACTAGTAATATCATGACTCGAATCTAGAAACAAATAACATCCTGTACGATTAACAACATGGTTTTAGAACATCAAGATCATGTGAAACACAATTAGTTGACTTTGTACAAGAACTTTCATCGAACAATAATAGAAACATACAGACAGATTTAATAATTATGGATTTCGCAAAGGCATTTGACAAAGTACCACACCACCGACTACTCTATAAATTAAAATTCTATGGAATACAAAATCATAAAGCTTTTCTGTCTGACAGAACACAAACAATTGTCATAAATGGTACCCCATCACCATCAGTACCCGTAACATCAGGTGTCCCTCAGGGCACTGTTTTGGGTCCTATTCTATTTCTCATCTACATCAATGATTTACCAGAATACCTGAAATACAGTAAACTAAGACTCTTTGCTGATGACAGCATCATATACAAAGAAATCAAATCAAATGAAGACTGTAATAAATTACAACTTAATCTCGATGCAGCCACATGATGGGAGGCAGATTGGCGTATGGCCTTCCATCCCGACAAATGTACCAAGTTTACTATTACACAGAAAAAGAAACCTTTCCATCATAACTATTTATTACATAACCATATTCTCGAAACTGTCACCTCAGCTAAATATTTAGGCATAACATTACAATCTGATCTAAAATGAAACAAACACTATGAAAACATCACTGCAAATGGAAATAAATCACTTGGATTTCTTAAACGGAACATACAAATATCAAATTCAGAAATTAAATCAAAAGCATACCAAGCCATCGTTCGCCCAAAACTTGAATATAGCTGTGGTGTTTAGGATCCACATACAAAAGATGCAAAACAAAAAATAGAAATGGTACAGAGACGCGGGGTCCGTCTAAACACCGCATAGCCCGGGCTAAGTGCACTTAGCCCCTCAAAAGTGCACTTAGCCCTAGAAAGAGAGGTTTTCTGTAAAAATTATTAAAATGTGTTTGTAATATATCAAATATTTAACCTGTTTTTCAATTTTCATAATGATTGGAAAAGCCATAATTGATTTTTGGTGGTTGAAAGATGTTAAAATGGCAAGCGCCGGTATTACTGTAAATTCAGTGGACCGTGAAGGATTATCACACCTATGTCCATTTCAATATTAAATATTCTACTATATTATTTAATTCAGTGAGTTTTTGCAATGTACTTAAATTCATAATTATTTAAATGTATTTTTGTGTATTGTCGTAAATATCGTAAATTTTCTTATATATATTTTCAAAATTGGAAAAAAAGTTATTATACGTAACTTAAACATGTTGTGGAATATAGTTTCTCTAGAAATTTCATTAAATGCTATTTATTTCGTCACATTCATTCAAGGTCAAAACTTGCTGATGGTAAACCTATGAAAAATCGAGAGGTGTTCAATTTCCCGCCAATATTTAAACACTTATATCTCAAAATCAAAATCATCATTCTATCATTTTTTTTTACTTTTGAATTCATTTTTTTTCCAATTTTCTAAAAAATTAACATTAACCTGAAATCCTATTTAATTTTCAAATTGAGAATGGACTCATTACGTATACAATTTGCATATGCCTTATTATCTTTTCTATTAAAAAAGACGGAAAAATAATGGCAGATTCACAGAAATTATTTTACCTCTTGTAGTCTTGAGGCTTGTTTAGGGGGTTCCAATATCCCATATCCCAGTAAGTCTGGGCGAAAATATCCCTTTGAAAATTGAAGATATCCCATTAATTATTGAAATATCCCGTTTTCCATAGTCAAAATATCCCATATCCAGGTACATTTTGTCTCTAATATCCCATATCCCAGTAAGTCTGGGCGAAAATATCCCTTTGAAAATTGAAGATATCCCATTAATTATTGAAATATCCCGTTTTCTATAGTCAAAATATCCCATATCCAGGTACTTTTTGTCTCAAATATCCTATATCCCATTAACAAAAGTGGTAAATATCCCGTATCCCGATATACCCTAAACAAGCCTCAGTCTTTGAATGCAGGTGTCGTAGTTAAAACTTGCTGGCTTCGAAGAACTCCATGGTCGCCACATTTTTACTTCTGTTATCTTAAAAACTTCAAGGAATTCACAAATAAAGTATTGAGGATCGTTTTGAGAAAAAAAATTGTGTTCAGATTAGATGTCTTGAAAAGGCATAATATAATAACTTTATTTGCACAAATAAACCCTAACGGGTTAAAGCAAAAATATAAAATAAACAATGACATACAAATTCACAAATTGTTTACAACATATAATAAAAAGATTAATCATATTTAATGAAGTAAAATTGGCATTGTGGACCTCACAGACCGCTTTATATAGTCAACAACAATATATAACCATCGGTGAAGGATAAAGTCAGAAGGGGCATTTCCTGCATCTATAAAATTAAAAACAGCCATGCAGCTTTTATTGGTATAATAATATTTTTTTTAAATCATTTATGCTGCAAATTGCATAACCTCCCAACAGTATAACCACTACGATCGCTACATCGTAGAAAGCGAGAATCGGATACGGAGAGGGCTTGAATTATTCGAGTTACCAACACTATTAACCTCTCCTTAATTTTATTACATGTAATATGTTCATCGAATTTAAATAGAAAAAATAAAAATACGAAATTATCAATCAAAATTTCATCTGCAACGCAGGATGTACAACTTTGTCAAAGGATATATAACCGGTAAAATTTACATTTTATATTATTAAAGTATATTCAATTAGACTTCCACTTTTCAAAATATATGATTTTTATCACGTTTCATATTTTATTATTTAATATAATTATCTTTTTTTTATTTGTAACAGGAGTAAATAGCATATAGCTCAATTTTTATTACACAATGCGATTCTTTTTTTATATTATTATTATGATTATGATTATTTGTTTTTTATTTCTATTTTCCCTTTATTGCAGAGTAAAAATTCATACTGATTTTTTTAATCAGCTAAGAAGTACTTAGCAATACTTGTTTGATATGAAGATAAAAATTTAGCACCCCTTTGTTTATTTACACAAACTGATTTGGTAACAAGTTGATGTGAATATGATTGGGTTACACGTGACATCACAAGAAGATGACGAAAAATGAATGGCGAGTGTGTCTTTTTAATAATTAATATACTCTTTCTTTCTAAATCAAAGTCACTAAAAATTGTACCACATAATCATTGTATGAATATGTTCACTTGGTGCAGTTGAAATTTCAGACAGAATGATTTATATAGGGCTAAGTGCATTTTCAGGGGCTAGGAGCACTTAGCCCGGGCTAAGCGGTGTTTAGACGGACCGCAGAGACGCGCTGCCCGCTTCGTATTTGAAAATTATCACAACACCAGTAGTGTCACAGACATGATAAACACCTTACAATGGCCTACTCTCGAACAGCACAGATGCAAAACAAGAATCATACTAATGTATAAAATTATCCACTGTTTAAACAAACAAACAAACAAACATTTTGTATTGTCAATTAAGACGCCCTAGGAGGAGCTGAACAATCAATATAAATTTAGATACAATGATTTCAGTGATTACAGTTATTATTTAAGTACAATACAATACAATTTATATTACCATATAAGTTTAGTAGCAATCCCAACACACATTCTCATCCCCACAGACAGTAGAACCAGACAAAACCATCCTTATACGTACCGTCACATAAATGCTTCAAAAAGACACTTATAACATTGTATAAATCATCATTTTTTCCACACACCATCATTCAATGGAATATGCTCCCCTGCTTAGTTGTACAGGCCACCACAGTTGACACATTCAGAGAACAGCTAACACCAGCTGTTCTCCCAAATCTCACCTAAACACCACATTTCAAGTTTTTAATCACCAAATGTAAATATTTTGCACTAGTTAAAAAATGTTTGTAAAGTTAATTTGTAAATATTTGGCTTTTAATTAACAGAGTCACGCATGCGCACCGCAAGTAATCTTCAGTATCCTGAAGTTTGGCTGCAAACTTAAAGAAGATGAAGAAGAGACACGAATAGACCTGAAATATTTAGACCGGTTGACTAAAATTAAACTTTTTTTTTAATTTCTGGGCCTTTTTTTCACATTCTTGGCTTTTATTAACAGTGGCGGATTTAGGGGGCCCGGGTGGCCCGCATGGCCAACAATTGACGTCTTGTATCCAGCTGTGCACCCGTCAGATAAAGATATCGCTCGATAAGATTTTTATATGGAAATATACGGGGACGGTGTATAAAATGTTCAATTATCAGAAATGCATTAATATTTCAAGATTATAAGAGTTATATTCAAAAAGTACAGTTTATTACCTTTCCAATGATATAATTTTAATAATTATCAGAAAATGGGAAATTGCTTCCAATTTGATTTGAAAATGTGTACCCATCTATAGTAGTAATCAATTGGGGAAAAATGAAAAACGCACGAACTCCCATCTTTGCGAGCCTATTAAAAAATCAATAATTTTTTTAAAAAATTCATAAGAGTTATACTTTCTGTAGAATAAGAATATATAAAACTAGATGTTGTCGGAAACGACAGCTATCCCCGCACTCCCTGTTTGACACGGAAAACAGTTGTTATACACCCTTGGCATAATTTTTTTCATTATCTTTGAAATCTACCTATTGATAGTCATTATTGTTCTAGGATATATGGTTGCTAAGTAGAATTCCAAAAAATAAGTGGTCTTTGAGACTTTCAGGAAATTAACCAAAATTGGAATAAATATTTTTGAAATCCAGTTGATGAAAATGTTTTTCCCAAACTAAATAAACAATTTAAGTATGGTTGCTAGGTAGAATTCCAAAAAATAAGTGGTCTTTTAGACTTTCAGGAAATTTACCAAAATTGGAATCAAATATTTTTGAAATCCAATTTATGAAAATGTTCGTCCTAAAATACACAAGCATTTTAAGTATGGTTGCTAGGTAGAATTCCAAAAAATAAGTGGTCTTTGAGACTTTCAGGAAATTTACGAAAATTGGAACCAAATATTTTTGAAATCCAGTTCATTTAAATGTTAATCCTAAACTACAAAAACATTTTAAGTATGGTTGCTAGGTAGAATTCCAAAAAATAAGACGTCTTTGACACTTTCAGGAAATTTACCAAAATTGGAATCAAATATTTTTGAAATCCTTTTATGAAAATGTTCGTCCTAAACTACAACAAGATTGCTACCCGTAGCTATGTCCCCCGCCGCGGCAGTAAAGTCGATAAAGTCCAATAACTCAAGTAAAATTATGGAATCAAAATGACGGCAAGATATGATCAACTGCATTTGGTGGCAAACAGCTACGCAAAATTTGAGCAAAATCCCTTAATTGGATTTTGAGGAGATGTGTCGACAGTCTTCCTATGTTGTAATATGCATTAAGTCGATAAAGTCCCATTAATCCTGTAAAATTTGTTCAATCAAAATAGCAGCATAATATGATCAAGTACATATGGTGGCAAATATTCAAACTAAATTTCAGCATAATCTGTTCAATGGTTTCTGAGGAGTTGTGCCCACAAAATGTTCCTAAGCTGTAGCATGCATTAAGTCGATAAAGTCCCATAACTCCTGTAAAATTTGACCAATCAAAATGGCGATGCGATATGATCTTGTACATATGGTGACTAACAATCCTGTAAATTATCATGAATTCGGACACATACTGCTAAAATCAAAACATAATTTAA
>MJUU01043189.1:87170-106459 GCA_002080025.1 Modiolus philippinarum
TGACTAACAATCCTACAAAATTTGAACAAAATCCAATACACGGTTTCCGAGGAGTTGCGTCCACAGATCTCCAGTTGTATAGTATTGCTAAAAATGGTCAAAGTCCCATAACTCCTATAAAAACTGACAAATCAAAATGGCAGTGTGATATGATCTAGTACATATAGTGACTTACAATCCTACAAAATTTGAACAAAATCCAATATATGGTTTCCGAGGAGTTGCGTCCACAAGATCTCCATTTGTATAGTATTGCTAAAAATGGTCAAAGTCCCATAACTCCTATAAAAATTGACGAATCAAAATGGCGGTGCGATATGATCTAGTACATATAGTGACTAACAATCCTACAAAATTTGAACAAAATCCAATACACGGTTTCCGGGGAGTTGCGTCCTCAAGAAAGTGTGACGGACGGACGGACGGACGGACACACGGACGCAGACCATTACTATGTCCCACCGTCGCGGTGCGGCGGGGGACAAAAACATTTTAAGTATGGTTGCTAGGTAGAATTCCAAAAAATAAGTGGTCTTTGAGACTTTCAGGAAATTTACCAAAATTGGAATCAAATATTTTTGAAATCCAATTGATGAAAATGTTCGTCCTAAACTACACAAACATTTTAAGTATGGTTGCTAGGTAGAATTCCAAAAATAGGTGGTCTTTGAGACGTTCAGGAAATTTACCAAAATTGGAATCGCCTTTCAGAATCTTAAGTTATCAGAATTTTGCTTTTTACCAAACACTTGTCAGAATATAATATGCCAAAATTAAAGAAAAATATGTGTCTTTGACATTTTCAGGAAATTTACCAAAGTTGGAACCGGAACCAAAATTCCAAAAGCTTATTGCAAATCTATAGACTATATGCAACAATTCTGCATAAAGATTTGATCCCTAAATGTAGGAGGAGTTTGCGTCACATGCAACATGTGTCTAATCCTCATCTTTTGGTCTTTCTTAAAATTGACATCATGGGGCCTCTTGTTTGCACCAAGACCAATATCAAAAATCCGAAAGCTTATTGCGCATCTACAGACTATATGCAACAATTTTATAACAACATTAAATCCCTAAATCCATAAATGTAGGAGGAGTTTGTGTCACATGCCACATGTGTAAAAATTGACATCATGGGGCCTCTTGTTTGCACCAAGACCAATATCGAAAATCCGAAAGCTTATTGCGCATCTGCACACTATATGCAACAATTCTACAACAAAATTAAATCCCTAAATCCAAAAATGTAGGAGGAGTTTGAGTCACAAGAAAAGTGTGGGACGGACGGACGGACGGACAGACGGAGGGTATAACATTATCCCCGAACTTTCTTCGAAAGTGCGGGGATAAAAATATTCTTTTGAATGGTGGGAAATTGCTTCCATTTACATTTGAAATTGGAGAAAATCCCTTTAAAATCATGAAATTTTGTGTTTGTGACGGTTTCGCAGATCTGTCACAAAGGAGTTAGCGCCTACTTACTGAACTGAGTCGGCGGCTTTCATATTTAAAGAATATCAGTGGGGTGGACAGAGTAATTTTTTTTTTGGAATTCCTATCTGGCAATATAATACATCCATGGTCAGACCAGAGAAAATAAAACCATTATATTTTTTGGTTTTATATGTCTCTGGTCAGACATAGTTACTTTATATATATAAAAGTCTGCAATATAAAAGTATAGAATCCATGATAAATGATCATTATGTTTTAAGTGTTTTAAATGTGGTTGTCAAACAATTTTTATTTTAATAAATATATAAATAAGTTTGAAATGAAAATAAAGAAAATTAAACTAAATATGCATTATTGAACAAATTTCATCCAAACTCCGGATTATATCCTTACAGAAAAAATTGTAAAACACATCGATACGAAACATTTATGAGTGAGAATTATTGTGAAAGCTTAGTGTATTAAGCCAAAAAATAATGTGGCGTAAAACATCAATCAATCAATCAATCAACCAAAAAATAATGTTTTCTTAATATGCAAAATTTTTTAAAAAGAAAATCATGATATATCAAATTTATGTCAGAAGACTTATGTAATGTTTATCTTCCCGCTGTGTGGTGATTATAGATTCTATTTGTTAAACATGTTAATTTGATCAAGATGTAAATAACGGACAGGGCAATATAAAAGGGGAAGTCATAAAATTTAATTTTTGAATTTCCGCAGAAAATAAAATCAAGTGATAAATTCAGGTATGTAAAAGTAAAGTAATCTTCTCGCCCAACCAAAACAACAAGACAATCGTGCTAAATAAACATACAGACACAGACGTGCGATGATGGAAGATCTTTTTCGCCCTTCCCGTTGATTTCATTCAAGAAAAATAAACCCATCGAGTTACACAGAAGATTCCGACAATGAATGTCACGAGTTTCTCTGATAGTTAATATCTTCTTTCTTTCTTTAACAAAATCTCTAAAAATTTAACCACCTTATCAGTTTATGAATAAAACCTGGAGATGGGACGTTGTTTCCTTGACATTTACCCCATTTTCTTATTTTTTATATGCTTACCATGGTCGTATATGCTATTTCTGATCAAATGCAATATAAAAGGCTAAGTGCAATTTTTGGGGCTAGGTGCACTACTTAGCCCGGGCTAAGCGGTGTTTAGACGGACCGTATACAAGAGATCGGATGTCCGACAAACTTCAGTGTAGCCGAGCTTGGCCCACTGAATCATAGACCTTTTATGTTAATGTATTTTGGGCATTTTAAGCTGGTCGTCAAGTGTTTTTGGACCATTTGATGTTTTCTGTTCTGTTAAATTTTGAATTACTTTGTGATAACTGCATGTAAAAAGGAAATGAAATGCACCGTTTGCTGCTAATCAGAAAGAGTGTATTCACGACTTGTTTTGTTGGTGTTATCATGGATTTAAATTTACTGAAAATTAAAGATTGTTAGCCCCTCTTGTCCCTAACCCATATATACATGTGCATGCATTATTTCTCAGTAATTAGTTAAGCTGAAACTCAAATGATAAAAGAGAAAATATTGTTTTCAGTTTATTGTTCATGACTCGGTCAGATCAGTTACAGTGGCGAATTTAGGGGTGTGGGCCCGCGTCAGCCCCCACCCCCTTAGGTCGGAAAATATTTAAAATTCCTAGGTTTCTTTTTTTGAAATTTGAGTTCCGTCCCCCTCTTTTTTAAAAATATTGGCCGCCCCCCTTAGCAGAAAGTCTGGATCCGCCACTGAGTTATATCTTTACTTGGATTATAAGTTTTAGAGTGTAGGCCTAGAGATGAACATTCATTTTTTTAATATGGACATGCATATTTTGATTTCTTCTGTTGATTTTTCCCGTCGGATAAAAAAGTATACTTATTTAATAATTTGTTACATTATGAACAATTACAAGTCGTCCTGAAAAAAAAAAAAAAAAAAAAAAAAAAACCTGGTTAATTTATAATCGTGTACTTTGCAAACACATACGGCCACTTTCCACCGCATTTTGTTCCCTCAGCGGATCAATTTTGGAAATGCACCCAAATTCTATCAAAACTGTTTCAACGAGTCATCTGAATAGATTTGATTGAAGTATGTCTAATACATTTTTTAAATGTAATTTGAATAGATTTGCCTTTTGCAAACAATCTTGCAAAATTCGCTACGAAGCACCTCCATGACCTCGAAAACGGCAAAAGTTTGAAAAAGCGCTTCAACAGAACTCGGTACTCGATCTCAGCTAGCTGAAAATTAAAACGTTTATATCGTATCTTTACTTGCGTAACTTGAAATGGATGTTCTTGTCACCCGTGGTCTTAATCTGATAATTTTTTTTTATTTATCACCACATGTGGTCACATTAGCAGATAATCGATATAGACTACTAATCATGCGAGATAACTCGTACTGACAAATCTTGTTGTACATTGTTGGGGATGAAGGTTGGAAAATATTTAAAATTCCTCGGTTTTTTTTTTAAATTGGGTTCCGGGCCCCCTCTTTTGAAAATATTATGGGTCGGGACCCCTTTTAGCAGAAAGTCTGGATCCTCCACTGATTAAAACGGAGTAACTAGTCTTTTTTAGGTTAAAAAAATATAAGTTATAAAAATACGTGACTTTCGAGATAGGAACTCTCGTGTAATTGAAGGCGGAATCGATCGCCTCGGATACCAGTAGGAAGAAATACTGGATTTCTAAACATATTGAAATAAACATATACCTCATTAAAAAACTATTGGAGTTGAAGTGCATTTATAATTTGTCCTATATGACAATTCTTTAACTAAATTTTAATTGACAAAACAAATTAAACTGAAGCGCTACAAATCGATTAAGGGAGTACGAGCCTCAGATTTCAGGACAATTCTATATCCTCGGGTTTTATCCATTCAAACAGTGCTAAAAATTTTTGCGCATGTTTCACATTTTCTTGGTCATAAGTCTATTAAAAATACAAAAAATAGACTGTGTATAAAGTTTTATCAACTTCCAATTATAATTTCATATATTTAAAGGCCTATAAACACCTTATGCAAATTGAAGGATAACGCCAAAATTTTGACGTCGTATATCTCAAAAATTCCTACATGGATTTTCAAAATTTTTGCTCAAGTTGTTCCATTAGTAGAGCTCTTCAAAAGAAGAGGTCAGAATTTTAACTCTAATTACAAAATTTCTGAGACTCGTACTCCCTTAAATATAATTCACCCTTGGCTCAACAGTGTTCATTATTTAGTGATTCCCTCTCAATGTATTGATGTATTGGTTTCTTTACGTATAAAAATATATCTGTTTTCGGATTGAACACGATTCAAAAGTCCCGTATTCACAGCTGTTAATGCCATAGTTTAGTTTAGAAAAGCTTTATTTAAAGTCGGCATGTTAAAATAAAAACATATGCTCTTATGAGCCTTTAAAACTGACATATTTCATGACAAAACAATACTAGTAACATATACTTTACAATGCATGGCAGACATATAAAACACATACATACATAAAGATATACAGCCAAAGACATGCATAGTCCGGCTATCCCGAGTTCCTATCGTTATTTACGTTCTTCTGTAGTCTGTTATGTGTTTTTTCTGGTGCGACCCCCCCCCCCCCTGGAATTGTGACATGTGATTGTAGTTTTCGGCTATTGCAGATGTTTACTGTTTGTTTTGCTACAAAAAAGAAGTTAAAATTTGACATAATAAAAGAGTTGTATATTGTTAGTTTTCCTGGTCTGTTAAAGTGCTTTCCAATTCTCTTAAATAAATTTAATTGTCTTGATGCATTTTTGCAGATGCTTGAAATATGTGTTCAAAATCGATCGTAGGCCAAATAATTTCTGGCTCACTTTCAATTTTGTTGTTACCATCAAAGTCAAAAGTAATAATTTATTTTTATCAATTGTTTTCTAACCAATTGCAAAATTCATTGTTTTCTTACCAATTGCCAAAGCTTGAAATTTTTCAGGGTTAGCTTTCATCTGATTTGAAGAGAACCATTCTATAAGAGCCAAACTATCTGTTTTCAGTACGCTAACAGCCTTGTTGATGTCATTATTTGCATAAGAAATGGTATGTCGTCTGCAGAATTATAGAGAGAGCTTTCTGATGTTAAGTGAAAGATGTCGTTTAAAAATATGTTGAAGAGAATAAGTCCAAGCTTTGAGGAACTCCTTTATAAATATTTTGATACGGTTACCAAGACTAGTACCAACCCGAACACATTGTTTTCTGTTTGATAAGTAATTTTGTAACAACGGAACAGCAGATTCCGAAACGCAATGTATTCTAAGTTTAAGCAGAAGAAGATTGTGTAGAAGACAATCGAATGCCTTAGGAAGGTCCATCAAAATTGTATTTATTTTGGTCCAACTGCAATTTTCCAGTCCTCAATAATTCTTAATCATGTAATTTGACAGTCATATTTAGGTCTGAATGCTGAAAGATATGAATGGAAATGTATAACAAAATATTCAGCTACATAGCTGATTATACATTGCTCTTTCAGAAGTTAAGTGTTGTATTTCTGGTGTTCGTGTGTTTTGTAGTTGTATTAAGTATCTTTAATATTCTGTCTCTTGATGTTATCTCTGGACTTTGATTTATGTAATCTGTGCTTTATTCTTTGCATGCCCAGAAAAAAACTCGACTTTAGCTTCGAAGAACCCTTGGGCGGATGTCACGAAGTCACCCCTCCATGCTCAATTTATAACATCTCAAATCAGAGTTAAAATGCCATTAAACATCTGCATCGTCAAGTCCTTAACTGCGGTCCTAGGGTGAAAAATGCCCGTAAGCTGATGATTCAGTTCTAAAATTTAACAAAAGAGAGAATTTACTATGAAGTCCCCATAAAGTCCCTTTGATTTTCGTTGTCCTCCAATACAATTCCTATTTATTTAGTTTATTACTTCATTTTGCTTTTCATATATGATTACCCCTTTTTGTTTAAGTATGTTTTTGGGCTTGATTGAAAGAAGAGAAATTGAAAAATGTTCAAACGATAAAATAATATAGATTATAATCTGAAAGGAGTGATTTGGTCAGGTACAAAAAGGGGAACTTTCCTGGTTTTCGGAAGACCAGTTTTATCGATGATGAAACTTGAAGTTGAATAAGGCACAGCGAAAGAATTTCACCATTTTTATTTCTTACTTTATAATTTAAGCTTTGGTTAATTATGTGCATTTTTTACTTTAACTTTGAAGCTTTTTTTTTAATTTCAAAGGTCGTTAAAATAGCAATCAGGGCAAAATAACGCTTTATTGCCCATGTGGATAACAATGTGTGAAAATTGAACAGGAACATAAACTTATCATTAGTAAAGACCGTTCAAATATAGAAAGTTGGTTTTCAGGTCTTTCGGTCTTGGCATGGTATTCTTCTGCCGTTGTTTCGAGTTTACCTGATTTTGATGCCAAAAAAGGACGTATGATGTCAGCGAAGATGGTTGATTTACTTTTTTCATTTGGAAATTTTTTTCCAAAACCATCATCAAAGTACAAGAAAAATTCTTAGTATTGGATTAAAAAGAACATTGATCGATATTTTAATCAAACAAAAATACTTTAAATGGCAAACATAAGGCATCTCTTAATAAGTAAGCACTTTAAAAGATTAAAAGAAAGGAAGAATAGAACGTCTATATATTAAGTGTCTGAATACTTAAGATGACAGAGATTACCAGGAATAGTGTAAAATACGAAACCAAGTGAAATTTGTGATCAGAAAAAAAAAAACAAGAGGCTCTCAAGAGCCTGTATCGCTCACCTGGGCCACGGCTGACATATGCAGTTAAGATAGTCCCAATGTTTTAAGGGCATTATTTTCAAATTTGTTAATAGACACTGATGTTATATTACCATAAGTTAAACTTTGTTCCAGACTAGCAGCTATTTTGGATTGGGTGCACTTCTTTTGGCCAAGTTTGGATCCAATTGGCCCAGTAGTTTCAAAGGAGAAGATCTTTGAATGTCTTTTCCCATAGGGTCCAATGTTAAAACTATGATCCCCGCTGGCGGCCATCTTGGATATAGCGCGGATCTGAAAAACAACTTTTTTGCAGGGACCATCTAAGGACTATTGTGGCCAAGTTTGGTGTCAATTGGCTGAGAAGTTTCAGAGGAGATCTTTGAACGTTTTTTTCCATAGGGTCCAATGTTAAAACTATGATCCCCGCTGGTGGCCATCTTGGATATAGCACGGATCTGAAAAACAACTTTTTTGCAGGGGACCATCTAAGGACTATTGTGGCCAAGTTTGGTGTCAATTGGCTCAGTAGTTTCAGAGGAGAAGATCTTTGAATGTCTTTTTCCATAGGGTCCAATGTTAAAACTATGATCCCCGCTGGCGGCCATCTTTGATATAGCGCAGATCTGAAAAAACAACTTTTTTTGCAGGGGAGCATCTAAGGACTATTGTGGCCAAGTTTAGTTTCAATTGGCTGAGTAGTTTCAGAGGAGATCTTTGAAAGTTTTTTCCCATAGGGTCCAATGTTAAAACTATGATCCCCGCTGGCGGCCATCTTGGATATAGCACGGATCTGAAAAACAACTTTTTGCAGGGGACCATCTAAGGACTATTGTGGCCAAGTTTGGTTTCAATTGGCCCAGTAGTTTCAGAGGAGAAGATCTTTGAATGTCTTTTCCCATAGGGTCCAATGTTAAAACTATGATTCCCGCTGGCGGCCATCTTGGATATAGCGCGGATCTGAAAAACAAATTTTTTGCAGGGGACCATCTTAGGACTATTGTGGCAAAGTTTGCTTTCAACTGGCCAAGTAGTTTCTGAGGAGAAGATCTTTGAATGTCTTTTCCCATAGGGTCCAATGTTAAAACTATGATCCCCGCTGGCAGCCATCTTGGATATAGCGCATATCTGAAAAAACAACTTTTTTGCAGGGGACCATCTAAGGACTATTGTGGCCAAGTTTGGTTTCAATTGGCCCAGTAGTTTCAGAGGAGAAGATCTTTGAATGTCTTTTCCCATAGGGTCCAATGTTAAAACTATGATCCCCGCTGGCGGCCATCTTGGATATAGTGCGGATCTGAAAAACAACTTTTTTGCAGGGGACCATCTAAGTACTATTGTGCCCAAGTTTGGTATTAATTGGCTCAGTAGTTTCTGAGGAGAAGATCTTTGAAAGTATTTTCCCATAGGGTCCAATGTTAAAACTATGATCCGCGCTGGCGGCCATCTTGGATATAGCGCGGATCTGAAAAACAACTTTTTTGCAAGGGACCATCTAAGGACTATTGTGGCCAAGTTTGGTTTCAATTGGCCCAGTAGTTTCTGAGGAGAAGATCTTCGAAAGTCTTTTTCCCATAGGGTCCAATGTTAAAACTATGATCCCCGCTGGCGGCCATTTTGGATATAGCGCGGATCTGAAAAACAACTTTTTTGCAGGGGACCATCTAAGGGCCATTGTGGCCAAGTTTGGTTTCAATTGGCCCAGTAGTTTCAGAGAAGAAGATCTTTGAATGAAAAGTTTACGCCGGACGGACGACAGACGATGGACGGACGGACGACGGACGAAAAGTGATGGCAAAAGCTCACCCTGGCTCTAGCCAGGTGAGCTAAAAAAAAAACTAGATTAATGCTTCAAAAATTTCAAAGTCATCTGGACCTGATAAACTTTATCCACGAGTATTGTAAAAAGTTAGTCATTCTATATATTTGTCATTGTCTTATAGTATTTCAAACGTACATGAGTAAGTCAAAATTACCGGAGGACTGGAAATGTGCAAACTTGACAGCTCTGTTAAAAAGGGGAACAAAACAGTAGTAGGACATTTTCAGTACAAACACAATTTTGCTTTATTAATGGTAGATCCAGCTATTGGTAGTTCTAGTCAATGGACTAAAATACTTAAATTGATAGAGGCGGATGTGCAGGTGCTATATGCTGTGACTTTATGAAGGCATTTGACAATACCAAATAGACCAATATAGTGCTTGGGTACGATCATTTCCGTCTGAAAGAGTAATAGTAAACGGAGAAATAATGGAAATCAGGATCCAGTGATATCCCACAATGTTCCGTACTAAAGCCAACATTATTCGTCTTGTAGATCAACGACATGCCTTAGGTAACTAGCATTAGAACCGATACCCCTTTTAGTTGCCGATGATACAAAGGCACCTCCCAGCAATCCAATTGTAAAGAATTAAAAACAGATATTAGCGCACTACAAGAATTGTCAGAAGAGTTGCTCATATGCTTTCACTCTGAAAAAAGGAAGGTTATGTGTATTGGAAATTCAAGATAGAAAAGAAGAAATACACCTTGAAAGATAGTTTACCACCAATGCAGTATCTAGAGACCAGGAAAGATATTTTTGTAGTAATTGACAGCAAGCTGACCTTTAACCAACTTATATCAGACAAAATAAATAAAGCTTATAAGTTAAGGGCTTGCTACGAAAGACCATAGACTATATGAACTGTGAAACATTCAGCAAGTTGCCTTACACCGAACTTGTGAGACCTCATATAGAGAGCATTAATTTAGTCTGGAGTCCATATCTAAAGAAACACGTTGAATATATCAAAAATGTAAAAAGGAGAGCCACCAAACAAGGAACAGATACCATAAAAATAAAGACCGTTGGATTTTGGGAGATGTTAAGAGCAGTCAATAAGAAAGACTCAGCAAAAAAGTATAAGATACGATTACAAACAATTTACCTTCATGATTTATAGTTTTTTACCAATGTGCAAACATGATCATAGGATAAAAAAGAGCGTTTTGCTACTGAAGTATTTTATATTGCCTCTTTTTTTGCCTGTCTTTTCAAAACCTATCTATGATTTAGAGGAATTTTTGTATCTGTTAGTTTTTAAGCTCACCTGGCTATGCCAGGGTGAGCTATTGCCATCACTTGGCGTCAGTCGTCCGTCCGTCGTTAGCTCACTTTCAAAAATCTTCTCCTCTGAAACCACTGGGTCAAATGGAACTAAACTTTAACTGAATCATCACTAGGGTATCTAGTTTCAAATTTGTTATTTTGTATGTCTTAGGTCAAACAATATGGCTGCCGTTACTAAAAATAGAACATAGCGGTAAATTACAGTTTTTGGCAAATAAGTCAAAAATTGTTACAGATATCAAAAATCTGACAGTATAAAAATAATCAGCATGAGAAGATCTACCAAAGCTGAAATTTTGAAGAAAATCTGATAACCCGTCTAAGATTTATTGCCCTTTTTCCGTAAAATTTTCAAAATTTTGATGTTTTTTATTTT
Source organism: Modiolus philippinarum (assembly GCA_002080025.1). Taxonomy (NCBI): domain Eukaryota; kingdom Metazoa; phylum Mollusca; class Bivalvia; order Mytilida; family Modiolidae; genus Modiolus; species Modiolus philippinarum. The sequence goes on from MJUU01043189.1 coordinate 97,882, forward strand.
TTATTAAAAAAACTATAACAGATAGAGGTTATGTTTAAACTGCAAAAATGTTCAGCATATTAAGATCTTCCTACATGGATATTTTTAGAAAATCCAAGTACCTATATATGAGTTGTGGTCCTTTATTGGTCAAATTTTTCGTGATTTTTTACTTTTTGTCCTATATTTCAAAAACGCTTTGAGATAGAGGTCAAGTTTAAATTGCAAAAATGTTCAGCATGTTAAGGACTATATTCTATTGAACACATTAAAGCTTTCCGACCGCTTCCAAGATGGCTGCCAGCGGGGAACTTAGTTTACCATTTGACCTAATGGGAAAATTCATACACAGAACTTCTTCTTGAGAACCACTGAATGGATTTGAACCAAACTGGGTATGAATGATGCTTATGAGGTGCTGACCAAGTGTTGTTACTTTGGTGCTGATGTGTCATCCGAAATGCCAAGAGCAATGATCTTAATTTTAACATTGGACCCTATGGGAAATGCATACAAAGAACTTCTACTTTAGAACCACTGAATGGATTTGAACCAAACTTGGCATGAATGATGTTTATGAGGTGCTGACCAAGTGTTATTACTTTGGTGTCAATCTGTCATCTTACATGACCGACAGCGTTGGACCCTATGGGAAATGCACACAAAGATCTTCTAGAGAATTGCTGAATGGATTTAAATCAAACATGACATGAATGATGCCTGTCAGGTGCTGACCAAGTGTCACCAGCTGTGAACTTAATTTAACAAAAGATCTTCTTCTAGAGAACTGCTCAATAGATTTAATCCAAACTTTGCTTATGAGAAGCTGACCAAGTGTTATTACTTCAGTTTTGATCCATCATCCAACATGGCTGCCAGCAATGAATTGGACCCTAAGGGGAAATGCATACAAAGATATCATGGAAAACCATTGAATGGATTCAATTTAAACAATGCATAAATGAAACTTGTGAGATTTTGACCAAGCTTGTTACTTTGGTGCTGATCCGTCTTCCGACATGGCCACCAGTAGCAAAACTTAGTTTAACATTGGACCCAGTGGGAAATGCATAAAAAGATCTTCTCCTCTGAAACTGCTTGAACAATTTGAGTATAATATTGATATGATAGTCCTTATGTGACCCTCTTCAAAGTTTTATGTTTAATAGCTGCCAACAGGGAACGTAGATTAACATTGGCCCCTTAAGTTTGAAAACTGCATTCAAAAATCTTCTCTGAAACTGCTTGAACAATTTTAATTAAATTTTATAAAGTTTCTGATTTTTATGTACATACACCACCAAAGATGGACCATCAATTGGGAATTATAGTGCTGCAGGACCCAGGTGAGCGATACAGGCTCTTGAGAGCCTCTTGTTCTTAATCTACTCACATTCCCATACACTACATGCATTCTTTAAACTTCTATGAGGTATGGGGAAAGTTCATTTTTGAAGAACTCATGGAAACTTCAAGATGAAGAACAACAATAGAACTTTGTCCACTTCCTAGGTTGTACCATGTATTCATAAACAGTCTCCCATATCATTTCATTGTTAATTACAAGGAAGTATTAAACATTATTTTAAAACTTGACGCATTAAACCAGTTTCTGATTATTATGTACATACACCACCAAAGATGGACCATCAATTGGGAATTATAGTGCTGCAGGACCCAGGTGAGCGATACAGGCTCTTGAGAGCCTCTTGTTCTTCATCTACTCACATTCCCATACACTACATGCATTCTTTAAACTTCTATGAGGTATGGGGAAAGCTCATTTTTGAAGAACTCATGGAAACTTCAAGATGAAGAACAACAATAGAACTTTGTCCACTTCCTAGGTTGTACCATGTATTTATAAACAGTCTCCCATATCATTTCATTGTTAATTACAAGGAAGTATTAAACATTATTTTAAAACTTGACGCATTAAACCAGCTGCTGTTTTATGCAAGAATCTTTTGTTAAATTTGAATAAAAATAGAAATGAGAAGACAAGGAACATGTGGTGGAAATACATGACTTGCTTCAGTTGTTTAAAAATGAAAATTTATTTCTAATTTAATGGGATGACTTTACCAAAGGACATCCATGCTGTTTCCACTTGAAAGAAAAAGTTACATTTTTTACACAAGTGGTTGAATGGCGAATCTGATATAAATTATACTATGTGACCTTGAAATCAATTTCAAGATATGAAGGGGTGGACTGGGTTAAGGGAGACCGGGAGAAAGGGGACGGGAGAAAGGAGATAGGGGCGAGAGAAAAGAGATAGGGGCTGGAGAAATCAGAAAGGGACAGGAGAAAGGAGAAAAGGAGGGAGAAAGGAAAATGAAAGGGAGACCAGGAGAAAGGGGCAGGAGAAAGGAAAGAGGGGGTGAGAGAAAGGAGAAAAATACTCCCTGTCCGCCCCTCAGATATAGTCATGTGATAAAATAAGTTTCCGGGTGAAGAGCAAGTAATGTGTCATTGACACCTTTGCTTGTCCAGGACAATGCATCACTGTCTGATATTTTGCTTAATTTTCATGGTGTAGTCAGTTTATATGATTAGATCAGTTGATCTTTGATTAATGGCATTAATGATGTCTGAAATAGGTTGGTGGTCGACTCGATTTCATATGACATCTGGTCTTAACCTGAATTTCACTGTCGATGGAACGTGATGGGGCTAGACTTGTATGAATGTAAATTTAATATAGCTTTGACCCTCAATTTTGAAACTATGTTAAGTTTTAATGATAGATGGGTTCAGTTTTCCGACAGCTAATTAAACACGATAGCCGAATTTCGACTGCGTTGTCCATAAGAATTTGCTGAATGATTTGGACATTCACCTCTTATTTTATGGTTATATGACCCTATCATTTTCTTTTTGTGATGTTGGTTTCTGAATAAAGTTACTTTCGTGTAATTTTGGTATATTCTATGGTCTTTTAAAGCATTAGATATACATCTTGCACCTCGACTTTCACGAATAAGGTCATCTCAGTACTAAAATTTAGGACAAAAGGACAATTTTGATTAAGAATTTTCAATTTCCCTGACGTGGACAATAATATTCCAATTTTTCATACTTACGGAGTGTATGTTTCCTAATTGATTCGTTACTTTCTCATTAGACATACATGCAGTTATCTCCGTGACCGCCTTATTAATAAAGGCTTTAAAGAAATAAAAGTGACAACTAAACAAAGGGAGAGACCAGTAAGGAAAATCCGTATAACATACGACAGATTCAAGAAAACACAACCCAACACAGAACATTTTTGGCAATTCGTCATATTCCCGACTTGGAAAGGGTATTTTATAAATAAAATGGTGGGTTAAACCAGGTTTAATGATGCATCAACCTCAGGCTTAGATGACGACTAACTAAAGCTTCTGTGTTCTTAAATCACCCGGGTTAACCCGCGATCGCAAACTCGGTGATCATCGCTGACCCGGTTGTAAACAAAGCGAAAATAAACAACAGGTGTGCTACGAAAAAGGTGACTTTTATTAACTATGTTATATTTTTTAAGATAAATATTATGTATTTGCATTCCCATGCCAACAAGCAATAAAGAGAAGAAAAAATACTGAGATGTATTCTACAACAAGGGAGAAATTTACTCTTTAAACTGATATTCCTCAAAATACACTAACATTTTCTTCAATTACCACAGTTTTAAGCAAATATACGGCCAAAAATGGACAAAATTACCTCAACCATTTCTGTTTCATTCATTCTAGAAACTATAGAGAAAATATGGGGCACACATATGTTTAAACGGAGAGAAAACATGGTTTTTCATGTCGATTGCAACGATCAAATGTGGTCTTTAACACGGTTGAAGTTATCGCATACCCCTGTTTCAACTAGAAAATGTTATCGTTAACTCGGTTTGAATTTCTTTTGATTTGCAGTATAAGTAGTCATAGAAATAAATAGATTTAATTTTCAGTGCAAGATTTGACCATTATCAATGATTTTTATATTATCTGAAGACGAAAACAATCATTTGAATAGACTTTTAAGTGAATGCTATCCAATTAGTTTTCATCAGTTTGTACGCAGGATAACAGCAAACTACTTATAGTGTACTTACAGTAAATCACTAAAGCCTTGCAGATTTCCTAATTTTGCTCAAATATGATAATTATTGGCTGGACAGGATAGTCAGTTTTTTAGCGAAACATTAACCTAAACTATTTCCAATTTATACTTTTAAGATACTGCAGATTAGATCCTACAAAACTGAAAAATAAAAAGATATACATTTTGTGTGTATCACATTAAACAGGCTTTGTTGTCAAATAGTAACAACAGGATTGGACCCTATACACACACACACACACACACACACACACACACACACACACAAGTGTAGTTATTCGTATAAGAAACCTTTTCCGTACAACATACGCATGCACTGCGCATAATCAGAGGCAAGTAAAGCAATTCAGTGACACGTCGATTAACTGTCAATGCCAAGAGGAAACTATAATTTCTTTTCATCTGTAATTTCAAAATATCTAGTTTACATTTATACATGTATTAATATTAGAAACTTGCGATGAACAAATAAAGGGATATGGAGTAAATGTACATGGGACAAAATTACAATAAATACATGGTAAGATTTAGCAAACGGAACAACGCTTTCATTGTTGTTCTTCATCTTGCAATGTCTGAATTTAAAAAAAAAAATGTTTTATTAAGAGTCATCTTCCTCATTAAAGGCTCTCCTCTAAGCTGATTTTGGCATTTCGTTCAGATCCTATTGGTTATTTGTTGCATACCAAACAACTTCTAACAAGAAAATAATAACTCCGTGGGCTTACAGTGGTGTGAAAAGTAACAATCTACACCATAACCATTTTTCAACGGTAAATCTTGCATAGCAACCTTATAACTACAGCACTACTGAAAAGCAAATGGACATTATTTCTATTAAGTACAGGAGCAGAACCAGGAAGCCATCAAATGAAAAAAGTTGCCCAACGGGATATTTTTCAACTTCTGGGATAGGGAACAGGTGGTTGGAATGTTTAGGAAAAGCAGGAAACGAAATGAGAGAGCGAACTCTTGGGGTAGGAACCCTGGATTGAGATTTTTTTGGTCAAACAATTAATCGAAAGTCCCGTATTGAAGGGGACAGTGCATACCTCGTGGATCTAGCTCTTTTATACAATTATGATGCAACATTTCATTATAACACTGACATTAACATGTTTCTTAAATATTAAGCATAACAGCACATATTCGAATATCCGAAGACAATGATAGTTTGAAAGTCAAAAATGCATTCAAATCATTACAATATTGACGCAATTGGATATTCAAATTCTAATTCAATTAAATACTCATACATTTGTAGTAGTTTTGTCTTGTGTCATAGACATGGACATAGATTTTATTTAAGATCGTAAAATTGACATTCCATTTTGACCAGTCTTCTGCTTTATAAAAGTAACATTCGAATCATCGCTTTAGATTTGTTGTGTTCGTACGTTTGGTATATGTATCGCGTCTTTTTATCAGGCTTCAGGTTTTCCCTTTTTTCACAATATCTTTGCAATTTGATCTGTAACCAATGTATTCTTGGTTCCTTTGTATTTTTTTTTGCCGTTATTCAATTGTCATAATAAAATAATCTCACAGATTCTGATCCCCTTCCAACCATTTTTTTCCTGTGTAAAGATTCTTATCATTTTTTATTCTATTTTTATACATGTATATCATTGCTCATTTTCTTCAAAGTTAACAGAATTTACATCATTATAAGAGGTAAAAATAAATAAAAAATGACCGTCTGACCTTACTTTCTCAAAATAAAAATGAAATGGTGTTAAGTAAATGAAAATGAGTTAAAATTACTATAAGTACATAATAGAACAAAGCAATGGAACAACGCTTTAATTGTTGTTCTTCATCTTGAAGCCACCATGAGCCCTTTAGCAGTGAGCATAGTAATTTCAAGACGGCTTCTGGTACTCCTTTAGCCGGGAATTCATTTCTGGATGTCGGACAACTTGAAAAGGCTGGATGGGAATATAATAATTTTGTTATAATGGCCTTAGCGAAAGCTTTACGACCGATCGGCAGCTTTTCAGTCATATCAGTTAATAAACGCAAATGATATTACAAGTAGAACAAGCGTTGTTCCATTGCCTAATATTACCATGTATTTGTAGGGACTGTGTCTCATTTGTATATACTCCATATCCCTTCGTTGTTAATGTTGTCGAAAGGCAACCAGTAATACCCCTCTCATTGAACCTTGGTAAGTGTTAATTTAAATGTGTGTTGACACAATAAGGCTGTGGACACAGTACAAGTGTGGGAACAATTCAAGTATGGTCACAATGATATAATCCTCAAGAAATAACTTCTTTGACGAAAGGTGCCTATAATGTAAAAAAAATCAAAGTTATTGGCAAACATACTGTAAACGTTGAAATTTTCGCTTATTTCGCGTTTGGGAATTACTCGGGAATATAACCCCCTCGCGAATACATTTAATAAGAAACGTTTAAATATCAAAATCTGAAGATCCACGAATATTATAACCACGCCAAAGGTTTGGGTATGACACTTCGTGAACTTGACACCCTGTGAAAATAACCACGTTTACAGTAATTTATGAGTTTCAAGCTTGTAAGGGGGAGATACTATACCACTCATCATACCAAAGCTTTAGGCCACACATCAATCATGCATTTCTACGTACATAAGCGGAGAAATCCTAGACGAAAAATTTCAATATATGGCTGTAAAGAAAATGAAAACAAAACCAAATTTATCGGAAAACAGGAAGTAGATGAGTGACGCATATGAAAAGGGCAGACATGGAACAACTCGCCATACCAAATCTTCAAACCAAATATCATATCAATACTACATACACAACCGGAGAAATCCTTCACGAAAGATGTTTTGAATGGACGGACGGACAGACAGACCAGCCAGGTTAGAACATTATACACCCTTTATTACCGGGCTAGGTACAAAAAAATAAGGGGTTTGAGACAACAGGGTAACGAGCTTGATTGCCACTGAAATAACAAAGGAATGGGTAACGGCAATAGATTTGCATCCTTTTAGACCCCACTGAATAGAGGATATCTTTGTACTGCATGAACAGTTGAATTACTATACAGAATTTTTCTACAATGGTTCGTGGCCAGGCGTTTCAATATTATGACCGCAATATCCAGCCGACAAAGTTCTGCCCCCTCTCCCTCCTACCTACCCGAGGACGCGATGGTCAGCTTTAAGATGACTGCAACTCACCGAAGTGACAAATTATCTAATAGAATGAGCAAAAGTTACCTTTGGCATTTTCAAAACTTCTGTGTATAAAAACATGTTGTATAATCATTCGTTATTTTTATATACGTGCATTGATGAAGATTATTTAGAAATAAAACGAATAAAGACACAGAAAAATATAGCACTTTTGCAGTCAAATACATATGAAATGTTTTGCTGTAAACGTTTGTTAACGATAACTTCAACCGCGTTAAACGATCACAAGGTAAATATTTAACCGTGTTAAAGACCACAGTTGATTGTTGCAATCGACATGAAAAAAAAATATGTTTTCTCTCCATTTACACACACGTGTGCCCCAATATTTTCTCTATAGTTTCTAGAATGAATGAAACAGAAATGGTTGAGGTTATTTTGTCCAATTTTGGTCGTATATTTGCATAAAACTGTGGTAATTGAAGAAAATGTTAGTGTGTTTTGAGGAATATCAGTTTAAATAGTAGATTTCTCCCTTGTTGTAGAATACATCTCAGTCTTTTTCTACTCTTTATTGCTTGTTAGCTTGTGAATGCAAATACATAATATTTACCTTCAAAATAATAACCCAGTTAATAAAAGTCACCTTTTTCGTAGCACACCTGTTGTTTATTTTCGCTTTGTTTACAACCGGGTCAGCGATGACCACCGAGTTTGCGATCGTGGGTTAACCCGGGTGTAAATGGATTTCAGTCTCTTAATGAAAAAATTGAAGTTTCGGTTCAAAACGTGATTAAAGATTCATTCTATCATGAATTAATACTGAGATAAATATTACTTTTAACTAACTTCGGTATTTTGTTATTCAATAACAGTTGCTGTTGAATTGCTAACGGACATTATCGCAATGAAAGAGGATGTTTGGAACGCCATAAAACCGGGCCCCACCATTTCTTTTGAAATGCCTGTACAAAGTCAGGGTTATTGTGATTGACAATGTACCTGCTTCTTCTATTTGCCTCTTGAATTTTGGCTCTTGCCTATCCTGTTCGGTAATTTTGATGTAAGCCAAAATAGTATCACGTGAAATAAGTTGCAAATAAAAAAAAATGTTTTTGATATTATGTCCATGACATTTATTCCGTCTGGAGATTTTTTTACCAGATGAACAGTATATACTTGACAACTTGAGATTATTTCACCAGGTGAGCTATGATCCTGTGGAACTTATTTCAGGTGGATACTATAAACCGTTACATATACAGTACCTTATAATTTGCATTGTGACTCTATTTGCATTTCTTTTCATGTCCCTTTGCTAATATATATATCAAATATTCAACCATTTAACTTGAAAGGG
>MJUU01043189.1:108939-125304 GCA_002080025.1 Modiolus philippinarum
TCTGGTTTGGTTTCCATGGCAACTGAAAGCTCCACTATCCATTAAAACCCATTTCAGACCACCATTCAAAAAAAATTTGGGCAGGGGTTCCCCTTATAATCTAGGTAATATGTATTGCTGAAATCAAAACATTCCGAGTCCGCCTTTCATAAAAAAAATTGGCAGGGTTCCTCTTATAATCTAATTTATATTGCGACAGAAAATATGTAGCAGAACACTTTTTTTTAAAGATTCAGTGTTCTGGTTTTGGTTTCCATGGCAACTGAAGGCTCCACTATCCATTACAACCCATTTCAGACCACCATTAATAAAAAAACCTCCAAAAAAGTGTGTTTGTGAACATATTTAGAACTATGGAACGAATTTACATGTTTAAGCAATATAAAAACTACTTTTGTATGAACAATAAAACTTTTTTTAGCTATTTTTGTTATCAAATAATACCAAACCTGCGATTTTAGGCCTTATTGAAATGTTTTAATTTTCGTTACATTTTTTGAAGTTGTGACCTTGACCTTTGTCACACAAACCTCAAAATCGATAGAGTTCCTCCTCTGATCATAACTCATGTCTATGCCAAGTTTCATTTGGATGTGTAATGTGGTTCTGGAGATATTGTGTGGAAACGGATAAGTCAAATTTTTGTTCTATTTTTAGAAGTTGTGACCTTGATCTTTGTCGCACAAACCTCAAAATCAATAGGGATCTTCCTCTAATCATAACTCATGTCTATGCAAAGTTTCATTTGGATATGATATGTGGTTCTCAAGATATCACGCGGAAACCAAAAGTTGACGTCCGGACAGCCGGTGTAAGGTTGAATTTTGACCCCGTTGAAAATTGACCCTTCGGTCGTTTTTCAACGTTGAAAATTGATCCCAAAGCCATTGAATTTTGATCAGCTCACTATTCAACGGGTTAATTGTCAGATTTCAAGGTTTATTTTTGGAATTTGAAAACCCATGCGTTGAATATTGACCATGGTGGAAAAATGACCACGCCAAAAAAAATATTCAAATGAGAAATACAAAACTGAAAGTGTAAAAAATTTGAAAGTTTGTACAGGATGTGCCAATCTCAAATTCAGGTTAGAACTTCTATATGGGAACTCATTTGGGAGACTTCTGTGTTTGCAAACAAAACTTTTTGATGAAAGAGTATATTTTAGCTTTAGTACATTTATGAGCTGACCAAATACCATCAGAAGAAAAACTTTATTCAGAAGAAAACTTCATTCCCAAATGTTTATTACACCGGATAATTTCATTTCTAAGTCCCCCCAAACGAAGTTTGGAAACTTATAGTTTTTGCTCCGTTTCTTTTTTTACTCTTCTTTTTCCTTCTTTCTTTTTCTTCTCCCACAAGTTTTTCCGCCCTCTCAGCCACATTATCAGTGATAAAGGGTCATGTGTAGATGTGCAATCTGGTCTTGAAATTTTCAAAATGGCGTCCGTTGCCATGGAGACATAATAAAGGCGGGAAAATTAAAAGTGCTTCGAATTGGATTAAATTTTACAGAAAGATTGTGCAAATTGTGTGGAACTTATTTTTAGGCCATTTTTTTCCCAAAATGGCAGCCTGCCGTTGCCATGGAACAGCTAAAGGCGGAAAAATTACAAGTGCTCCGAATTGGATAAAATTTTACAGAAAAATTGTACAAGTTGTGTGGAACTAATTTTTAGGTCATTTTTTTCAAAATGGCAGCCGTTCTCATGGAAACGGAAAAGGGAAAATTAAAAGTGCTTCGAATTGGATGAAATTTTACAGGAAGATTGCACAAGTTGTGTAGAACTTATTTTGGGGTAAAAATTTTTCATATCGCAGTCCTTGCCATGGAAACCGAAAAAAGGCGGGAAAATCAAAAGCGCTCAAAATTGCATGAAATTTAAAAAGAAGCTTGTTTAGGGAAAGTAGATTTATTCTTGGGTTAAAATTGTCCAAAATGACAACAGTTACCATAGAAGTGGAAACTGGTGGGAAATCGAAAGCAGTGCAAGTTGGATGAATTTTTAAAAAAATGTAATAAAACATGCATAAAACACATTGTTACGAATAATGATTGTTACTAAGGAAAAGGTAAATATGTTGGAAAATTGGAAACGTTTCAATCTTTTTTGAAGCAATACAGAAGGGTTGAGTAGGACATACAGATGTCTTATGTTTTCTGTTGTCCCCCTTTTTACCCTTAGAATATTTTACGAAAGGATATGGAGTAAATGGAGATGAGACAATAACACATATGTTAACTCCAACCGCAATTAATTTTAATGAGCTGTATGGCCATTTCGGAAATTAATTCCTCATCAGCAGAACTAGAACCCAAACATAGGATATCCATGATTTCGAAAAATGCTTATTATGCATAAAACCAAACGAAATCCTAACAATCAGTTATATCTAAGAAAAATAAAGAACATAATTCTCATAGAACTCTGATATGGGAGTGGAGACGTTTGTGTTTGAATCCAAACACAGTTAATACTTGTTCATTGTTGAATTTTACCATATGAAAAAGAAAAGAAATGGGGTAAATGTCAAGGAGACAACATCCCATATCCAGGTTAAAACGACCCAAAATAATGTCCGTCTTCTTCTTGTTGTTGTAATATTATACGACCAAATTTTCGGAGACCATTTACCCAATCTTAAAAAGACTTTACAGGAATGAAGATCCCATTCCAAAGCTCGGTACTTTGGGGTATTTTTCAGATTTTCAAAAGGGCCGCCATTCCCATGAAACCAAAAAGTGCGGGCAACATGGAAAATCTCCAAATTGGATGGAATTTTACAGAAAGGTTGTATAGGAAGTTTATAGCATATGTTGGGGATTATCAATTCAAAATGTAGGTCGTTGCAATGGAAACGTTAACGAAAGGAGGGAAAATTTAAAGTGCTCTTATACAGAAACGTATTCTATGACTATAGAAGGTTTATGTAAAAAATTTGTCTGGTAAATCCTGATACCAGGCTCGGATATGATCTACTGGAGAGTTGGTATTTTGTGCCTCAGAATTTACTTTGTATTACATTATAATTGCAAATATGAGTGAGGTTTGCTTTTAGAATGAGGAAAATCACGTCCCCTATTTTTATTTCTCTATTTACATTGAAGGTGGAACGGGGGCAAAACACTGTGAGAAATATGAAATGAAATAAAAATTGGGGTCACCTGCAATGTAACCATGAGATCTGTCAAGTAAAAATCAGCTATTTTAGTTGAAGTATTAGGGGAATTTTGCGAATTTAAACAAAATTTCTTTAGTTACATCTGATAGATTTTTTTAATGTGGTAAATTATTAGCTATTATACTTGCCTTCAATTTGCATAAAAAATGGGGGTCACCGATTTTATTTTTGAATAAAACATCGGCAAACGAATACCGAGGCAAAAACGATGAACAGGGAATTCCAAAATAAAATTCTAAAATCATCTCCAATTCATATCCAACACGAATTGACACAGCATGACAAAAACAATACAAACACTCAAAAAAGATCAAGAACAAGTACTAACAGTGTGAACCCCAGTAGTAGGAAAATGACAATTCTACACCACCCCCACTTTTCAAGGGAAATCCTGCATAGGACCCCAACCCCGACGGCCAAATGCAAACGGACGGTATTCCTATTGAGCATAGGGTAAATACAAGAATGGCATATGTATTCGCTAGTAGAAAAGTCGTCCCACAGGAAAGTGGGGATCAGGACACCTTAAAGGGAAGGATGTCAAAGGTTGATATAAATAAAAGGATGGAATCCAAAAGTGATAAGATGGATCGGTTCCAGGATTTCTTTCTGGAGAATGAAGAAGATTAGGAAGATAGCACCCCACCCCGAAAAGCAGCAGCAGGGCTGTAATGCCCCAACCTGGCGCAGGTGGAAGAGCACACCCAGCAGTGTCAAAATTGCGGGGCGCAGCAAGTCCAGCGATTTGAGCATCAACCAGAGGAGCAGAAGACCAGCTGCGGCTACCCACTCAAGAGGAAGAAGGGGCAGTTCTTGCGCAAGAGCAAGCCCGGAAAGGATGGTCTCTGCTGGAAGCATAATAGGCAACCACGCGAGACGGAAGAGGAGACCATCCCCGTCGAGGGTAAGATGGTGGTCAAAGACATCATGAAGGCCCTCCACCAAAAAGCTAAGGATGAGGGTCTCGGGAGGGGGGTCAGTAGGAAAAACAAAGAGGCCTTGGTGAAGCTCATCGAGGAGAAAACCACCCGTAACTTCGCCCGCCAGGAAGTCTTCAGCAAGAAGAAGCTCAAAGCGCTGGCAAAGAATCGCGGCCTCACCAAGTACTCTCAGCTCAAGAGAGATGATCTGGTCGAAGAAGATATCAAAAATGCCCCAGTCGAGGATGAGTTCAAGGTCATCGATAGGCGGGAAGCTCTGAATGTCGTATTTGGCGCGGTCGTCATCAAACCCGTAAAGTCGCATGACGTAGCTACGTTTCTCAAAGTAAGTCGGAGCACAATCTCCACCACCATCTCAGATGCTCTCGCCAAAAAGAAGGGATTGAAAGTGCACTTAGTGCTTCTAGCAGAAATGGTGAAGACCAACCCCGCAACCAGAGAAAAAACCTACATCACCCCCTTACTTCCGACCAGCCCTGACTACCCTCACCCAATCATCCGACCTCGAATTGGAGATTGTCTTCATGATGGAGAAGGTCAAGGAAAATATGGCTAAGAACATGCGGGAAGGTAGCGGGTGGACGTTCGGACGCATCGAGAAGCTAGAAATCCATCTCAACAAATTCAAACCACTCAAGGGGGGCTCCTTCATACCAACCCCATCGGCTCTCGCGATCATCAGTGTGAAAAATGAAGATGATCGCTGCTTCCAGTGGGCAGTGCTGGCGGCCCTTCATCAGGATGAGGTAGATATCAATCATGCCTACCGCGTATCTCAGTACAAGAAATGGGAAGATGAGCTAAAATTTGAAGGCATCGACTTTCCAGTCTCGCTCAAGGCGGTCGATAAATTTGAGAGGCAGAATCCAACTATCAACTTCAACACCATTGGCTTCGATGGTGTAAAGAAGGACGAAGATGAGGAAGAGGATCTTCAGATCTACCCCATCAAGATATCCAAGAATACGGGCCCCACCCACGTAGATCTCCTCTTCCTGACTCGCGAAGGCAAGCAGCATTACTGCTGGATCACGCGTTCTGAGTGCGCAGGTCACAAATCACGATGGGCAAGCTTACTTTTGCCGTAGGTGTTTGTGCCATTTTACCAGGCAGGATATCTTGGACGAGCATATGGAATATTGCAGCCAGAAGGATGCGGTCAGGATCGAGATGCCGGAAGAAGGGGCCGCCATAGCCTTCCGCAATCACAAAAAGATGATGAGAGCCCCATTCGTCATCTATGCGGACTTTGAGTGCTTCACGAAGAACCTCAGCACCTACCAGCCGGATCCATCACACTCCTACACGAAGGCTTATCAACCACAGCGACCCTCGGGATTCTGCTATCATGTGAAGTACGCTCATGGTGATTACAAGGCTCCAGTCGTCTACTGCGGGGAGGATTCGGACAAGAACTCGAAGAGGAAGTGCGGGCAATCGGTAAGATATATAAGGAGACCAAACCCATGGTGATGACCGACGAGGACAAGGAGAGCTTCGAATAAAGCACACACTGCCACATTTGCGGTGATGATTTGGGAGGGGATAAGGTTGGGGACCACGACCATCTTACCGGGAAATATCGCGGCGCAGCACACAACCAGTGCAATCTGGATTTCCAGCTCCCGAAGCACGTCCCCATCTTCTTCCACAACTTGAGCGGGTATGATTCCCACATCTTCGTCAAGGAGCTTGGATACACTGAGGGTAAGATCGACTGCATCCCCAATACCGATGAGAAATATATCAGCTTCTCCAAGCAAGTGGATAATTTGGAGATGAGATTCATCGACTCATGCAGGTTTTTGACGAATAAGCTTGAAAATCTAGCAAAGAATCTGACCACCTACCAATTCGCGACCGTGAAGGCGAGATTCGGCGATCACCACGAGCTGATGATTCGGAAGGGGGTATTTCCCTTCGATTATATGAATGGGCCGGCCAAGCTGGAAGAGACTCATCTCCCACCCAAAGTATCCTTCTTCAGCAAGCTCTACGATGCGCATATCATCGACGAGGACTACGCGCACGCTCAGAGTGTCTGGGAGATCTTCGAGTGCAAGACCCTACGCGATTATCACGATCTCTACCTAGAAACCGACGTCTTGCTGCTGGAGGATATCTACGAGAATTTCAGGAACATCTGCCAGACTCACTATAGGCTTGATCCTGCCAACAACTACACATCGCCCGGATTGTCCTACGACGCCGCCCTCAAATCCACTGGGCAAAGATTGGAGCTTCTTTCCGATCCAGATATGCTGATAATGTTTGAGCAGGCAACCAGGGGAGGGGTGGCCATGATCGCTCACCGCAATGCCCAGGCCAATAACCCCTACATGGAGAACTACGATAGCTCCCAGGCCACCAAGTATCTCACCTACCTCGATGCCAATAATCTTTACGGATGGGCGATGTCGCAGCCTCTTCCCAAGGGGGACTTTGAATGGGTGGAGCCGGAGGAGATCGACGAGATTCTCAGCTATCCCGACGATCACGAATATGGTGCCATGGTAGAATGCGATCTGGAATATCCGCAGGATCTTTACGACGCCCACGACTATCCTCTCGCGCCCGAGACCGTGGAGATCGACAAAGTCCCTAAGCTCCTGCCTCATCTAGGCAAGTGTGAAAAATATACACTCCACTATCGAAATCTCAAGATGTATTTGGAGATGGGCATGAAGCTTACGAAATACCGTCGGATCATCAGGATCAAGCAATCCCATGGCCCAAGCACTACGTGGATCTGAATACCGCTCTTCGCGCCAAGGCAAAGACCGACTCCGAGAAGGATTTCTTCAAGCTCATGGTCAATTCAGTCTTTGGCAAGACCATGGAGAATATCCGGAAGCGCGTAGACGTCAGGCTGGTCACCACCGAGAAACAAGCCCTGAAGCTCGTGGCCAAGCCCAAGTTCGATCGTCGAGTGGTCTTCACCGAGAATCAAGCAGCCGTCCACATGAAGAAGACCAAGCTGAAGTTTGATAAGTCGATCTACCTTGGAGCCTGCATCTTGGATATTTCGAAGCTTCTCATGTACGATTTCCACTATGGATTCATGAGGAAGAGCTTGGCCTGTGAGATCCAGACCGACGACTTCTACCAGGATATCACTCCACACGTCCAGGCCAAATTTGATACGTCCAACTACCCCGCCGAGCATCCCTCTAGCATCCCCACTGGCGTGAACAAGATCCTCGGGGTATTTAAGGACGAGTGCGATGGCAAGGTCATGACCGACTTCGTGGGGCTCCGGGCGAAGCAGTACGCTTTCAAGGTGGATGACGGTCAGACCACCAAGAAGGCAAAGGGAGTCAGCAAGAGCGTCATCAAGCGCAGCACCGCCTATGACGATTATAAGCGATGCCTCACCACCCAGCAGGAGGACCACCGACCGATGAGCATCCTCCGCAGCCATCTCCACCAGATCTACGCCGAGGAGATCAACAAGATCGCGCTCTCCGCCAAAGACGACAAGCGTCACATCCTCCCCGACGGCATCAGCAACCTCGCTCACGGACACTATCGAATCGCAGTGGCCCGCAATTGAGGCTCTGACGGGTGCAAATGCAGACTGCCCATACCTAGATAAATGAGCAGCATACGAGTGCACGGCATCTTCCTCCCCACCAGCCCCTCTCGAATCTAGAGCTGGAGGAAGCTGTCAAGGCCCTGAGAATCCCTCGATTCAGAGGGTTATTCATGTGCAATGCCCTACCACCCACCCACACCCCCATCGAATGCGGAATCCTGAATCACGACGATCGCGATGGCCCCGGCACGCGCAGGACGTGCTGGCACAAGCGCGGAGGACTCAAAGTCTACTTCGATTCCTACAGCCTACCCCCACCCAACGAGATCGTCGACTATCCGGAGATTCGATATAATACCGATGAGCTTCAGCGTCGCGGCGACATGGTCTGCGGGCACTTTTGCTTGCACGTTTTGAAGCTTCTTTCGGAAGGTCGGACGCTCGAGGAGGTCATCTTCGACCTATAGATAAATGGATAAGTTTGGATCTCACTCGAGGAAGCGCATGCGGATGCTTCAGGATCTCGATATGAACTATCATCGCATCACCAGTCTTGGATTGCCGTTGGAAAGCTCGGAGGCCGTGACGAAGAAATGGGTCAATCAGCAGCTGAAAGAAAGAATGAAAGACATGGACGAACTAGATTCGGAAATTAAGCAGATGCAGATGACCATCAAGCGGATGCAAAGGGATTACGACGCATCCCTCAAAGACCTAACTAAAAAGCTGATGACCGTATAAGACAGTAAAGTCGCTGCCCAGATATCGTCCACCCCACCTACCACCACGCGCCTCTTCCGGAATTTGCGTCGGACTGGCTTATGCAGCTCTACGGCTAGCTGGTCGGCCCAACGCACTTTTTTTAATCCCCAGCCTAAATCGGGCCTTGGTGCCGATAATGGGCCTGACGATACTTCGATCCATGCGCTCGCGGGCCGTGGGCTGATGGATGCCGTCCAGCTCCTTGAGCGTGGCCTTATCGCAGATGACATTGCGGGCGGTCGTATCCTTATGCTTGGCATAGCATAGATTGTGGTGGTAGGAGGCCTGATCCACTCGATTGATGGGCATCGACCAAGGTTTGGGGTGCCGTCTGCCTTCAGGCGTTATGAAGCTTGGTGCCGGGGCCGGTGAAATTATGCCCCGGTAAGTGCATTTCCACGGGCATGCGATTGAGCATCTTATTCCAGAGCCCGGCGCCTGACGCAGCGATAAATTGGGACTTCTTGAAGCCGCAGACTGCGCAGGTTCCGACCTTCCGCAGCCGCCCATTGCTTACCACCACTTCACAGACCCCTATCGGTGGGCTTTCGACATTTCAAGCAGTACATTGCCATTATATATAGATAAATGGACGTTGAAGACCTTACGTACGATGAGCCTACCGCGAGTAGGCATAATCACTTTCTTCTTCCGCAGCGATCCATTCGAGGTCTGATCATCGGAAAATCGGATTGCGGCAAGACGACGCTGCTGAATAACCTCCTCCTGCGCGACGGATGACTCGACTACGATCAACTCTACGTCTTCGAAAAATCGCTCCACCAGCCCATTTATCAGCTGCTGCGGCGGGCGCTGGGGAAAGGATTTTCGAAAGACGATATCCGCGAGCTTCTTTCCATCAATTACCGCTATCCGCACTCTTTGATCGACGTGGTGGACGTGATGAGGCCACCGCCCAAACCAAGTGGTATCGAGCCTTTCTTCTTCGAGCAGGTGAGCGACGTGCCCGACCCCCGCGACCTCGACCCCTCTCGTAAGAATCTCATGGTCTTCGACAACTTGATGTTGAGCAAGCAGACA
The DNA here is from genome assembly GCA_002080025.1 of Modiolus philippinarum. Lineage (NCBI taxonomy): Eukaryota > Metazoa > Mollusca > Bivalvia > Mytilida > Modiolidae > Modiolus > Modiolus philippinarum. The sequence goes on from MJUU01043189.1 coordinate 118,405, forward strand.
GTGCGAAGACCACTACGTGCGCGGGCGCTATAATAACGTAGATTGCTTCTACCTCTGCCGACTTCATCTTACTCTTCGAGCAGGATGCCAAGAATCGCGATCATATCCGCCGGGACAATTGCAGCGATCTCATCCCGGCTCAGTTCGATACCCTTTGCAACCGCTCTTGGGCCAAGCCTCACGGATTCATGACCATCGATCTCACGAGCCCCAAGACGGCTGGAAAGTATCGATGCAATCTGGATGAGTTCTATCGAGTCCAAGATAAAGAATGAATCATTGGCAGGAATTTTTCCTGGATTATCAAAGGGACTTGGATCGGGAATCTCCCAAGACCCCTGAATCAAGCACCAGTGGGAGCGAGTGCTTTTTTACGGCATGGTCCCGAGATATAGATGCGGAAGATGCGGTGCCGAAAGGTATACTCGCTGCATCGCCGAGCAGGATTTCGAGGGAAGGTCCCATAATTCCCATTCCTACCGACGGCCGTCGCCCGGACCCCAGTGCTGCATCAAGACCGTTCGCGGCCATCAATGCACGTACCCCTCCATATCGCCAAGCGATAAATGAAAGGGGCATTCGAGGCTATTTCCTATGGCATGCTGCCGGTGGTGAGCTCCGATCGCTCCCGGTAAGGCTTTGGACCGAATCCACCACGAGATTATTGCCATGCCCAAATTCGCCACCCTCTGGTCGGGCGTGAAAGTCCTGATGGTGGGAGAGTACGATAATAAAATCGCGGAGAGGACGGAAGTTTTCTGCTCCCCAAATGCATCAAAGCTTAGGGGCTTTCGTCCCATCGCCTCCTATCGTTCCATAGCGTTCGTTCCAGCGCCTAGGGGCATTCGTTCCACCGCCTAGGGGCTTTCGTCCCATCGCCCCATAGCGTTCGTTCCAACGCCTAGGGTCGTCCATCCCATCGCCTCCCATCGCCTAGGAGCGTTCATCCCATCGCCTCCCATCGCCTAGGGGCGTTCGTTCGATCGCCTAGGGGCGTTCGTTCCATCGCCTAGGGGCGTTCATCCCATCGCTTTGTTCCATCGCCTAGGGGCGTTCGTGATGCTATAAATAAAATGACGTTCATCAAGATCACCGATCCTAAGCAGCGTGAGGCGCTTGCTAGGGACCTGCAGGAGACTAAGCGTAGTATCCAGGCTAACGATATGCAGCATCGTCTGGATAAGATCGGACTCAGTCGTGACCTATCCAATATATTCAAGCCCGTAGTCGAGACGCAAAAGGAGACCGCTTCCTAGATCACCAAAAAGATCGGTTACTAGTATCTCGCCCTACCCGCCCCAGTGCCTGCCCTTCCTCCTGCCGCCGATTACGACAACGACGACGACGACCCACTACCGATCGGGCAAGCACTGACTACCAATCTCGGTACGCGAGCAACCCATTATCTTCAGCTCAGTATGACTCCCAAAGCCGATCATACCTTTGGATTGCGAGTGGAAGACGGCGCCATCATGATCGGGAGTCTCCCCGTCACTTTCGATGGTGACGATATCATCGTCGACCGCGAACGCTATAGGGGTACCCCCGGCCTATGGGAGCTCATGGTCATGAAGCATCCCGAAGATTTCCAGGTGGACGACCTCAATACCTACGGCGATATCCTACGAGCATCGAGTGACATGTACCAAGGCAATTCTGCACTTTCGCAGACCCCCAAGGCTAGCAAAAGCAAGAAGTGGAAGGAGATCATCTCGTACCTCTACAAGCAAGATAAGTATGGGAGTGGGGTCCGGACCGTCTTTCTTCCCAAATGCTTCGACCAGTTGCTGGATCGCCTCGATCTTTGCGCCGCCGCCTACCATGCTGGGATTAATGGGGTGCGCAACGAAATCGTGGCCTTCCTCGACGCCATGAGGAAATCTAAGCATATAAGCAGGGTGGAATACGAGCAGCTACGTCGAAAGCTCCTCTAAATTTACGATGCCTTTAGTAGCAAATCACGGTTACCGCAGAAGATATGCAGTCGGTGGACGAGGATTATTCGATACCATCCCGAGTCTTGCCGGACGAGTATTCACCTCTTCCGCCGCAAAGACGTTGGGAAGAAAGGCCGTGAGCGCCGCTTCCAATGCAGCCGTCAAGGGTTTGGAGAAAGGAGCGACGAAGACCGTAGACCACGTCGTTCATCGAGTGTCCCGCAAAAAGCAGCCCCAAGCACCATCTACCGCCAAAACCAAGAGAACCAGTCAGCAGCAGGTACGCCTCAATAATTTGATCTCAGGTGGCGGTATCGCAGCCATCCACGACTTCGTCCAGCGCTATGAATAAATATATAATAGCTGATATGCTTACTATCACCGAAGGAGTGACTTTTGATGAAAGTCTCCAGGAGTATCAGGTTCACGAATACAAACCTCAAGCCGAGGCTCAGCTGAATAATGCTTGTACGGAGATCCGCATAAATATCGAGACTCAGGATCTCTTCCTCCACCCCGCAGTTATCTCTTGATCGAAGGCCGACTCATGAAGAACGATGGGACCGCCTACGCCGACGTTAATCTAGTATCGCTCATCCGTAACGCCGCCATGTATCTCTTTCGTAGCATCAGCTACCGACTCTCCGGCCAGCAGATTGAACACCTCAATAATCCCGGCATCGCCACCACCATGCTGGGGATGCTGACGTACCCCGACGACTTCTCCATATCGCAAGGTCTCAACCAGCTATGGTTCAAGGATACCTCCCCCGCCGCCGCCGTCGCGAATCTGGGATTTGCCGCGCGCAAGGAATACGTCATCGCCAAGCCCGCTAATAAGGGATCCTTCTCGTTTACCATCCCCTAGAAGCATATCTTCGGTTTTGCCCAGGACTACGATAAAATGGTCTACGGATTCAAGCATGAGCTCAATCTCGTCCGCGCTTCGGATAATGACGCCATCTTCCGGGATGCTGCCAATATCAACGATCCTGGCACGATCGTCCTCAGCAAGCTCTCCTGGTTCGTCCCCCACGTGATGCCCTCCGACGACCAGAAGCTACGGCTCTATAAAACCATCGAGAGCAAGGTGAAGCTAGATATCGGCTTCCGCATGAGGCAGTGTGATTCGATCGCCGCCCCCGAAAGCAATAATTTCACCTGGCGACTCTCCACCAGAAGCAGCCCCGAAAGACCTCGATGGGTGGTCGTCGCCTTCCAGACCGATAAGAGTAACGATCAAGAAGCCAACCCCGCCATCTTCGACCACTGCCGATTGCGAAATATCCACGTGACCCTCAATGCCGATCGCTACCCCGCCGTGGATTATAATGCTGGCTTCACCCAATGCAGGATCGCTAGGATCTATAGGGAGGTCGCTGAATTCCGCAAGAAATTCTACCGCATGGAAAGTTTGCTGAGCAATGGTGGCGTCAACGCCTCCGACTTCATCGATCTCTATCCCCTATTCGTCATCGACGTGAGTTATCAGTCCGAGCGGTTGAAACAATCGACCGTGAATATCCAGATCCGAGCAGACTTCGAGCGCAACGTCCCTGCCAATACCCAAGCCTACGCCCTCATCATCTCCGATCGAATCCTCCAGTTCGAATCCGATTGTCAGAAGATGAGCGTCGTATTTTAGACTGAAGCTGAGCTCTACAGTAAATATATGGACAAAATGCATATTCAGCTACTGTTTGCCATTCGACCCGCCGAAGTATTTGCCATCTTGGTGAAAGCCAAAAACCTTCAGAAGCACTACGACGGCCTGGAAGATTGGAAGCAGAGACTGGTATCCGCTTTCTACGTCACCACCTGTAAATAAATGGACGATTCACTTTTGCGGAAAATTGCCATCAATACCGAACCCAAGCATGGGTTCTCATTCACCGTCTCTGGACGATAGTCAGATCTTGACCCGCTTCAACCCATCCCTCCAACTGCGCGAGGAGAAATCTTATGAGATGGCCCTCGTGAATCTGGAGATGTACTACTCCATCCCCAATATCCATGCTGGAAATAATTCCTTCCGCTACTCCCCAGACGAAGGTGCCCACTGGTATCCATCGCCCTGAGCACCGGCTCCTATGGCATCGACGATATCAACGACGAGATCCAGCGGCAAATGCGGCTCAACAAACACAAGGCTAAGATCCTTCTCGATGCCAACCGCGCGACTCTGAGAGCAACGCTCACCCTTGCCAGAAGCTACCAAGTGGATTTCGATGCGCCCAATAGCCTGAATACGGTGCTTGGATTCGATCGCCGAACGTATTTCTACGACCGGAGAACGAATGGATACGTGGAGGGTGAGCATATCGTCGATATCATCAGCATCAATAGCAAATTGACGAAGGGTCAGACAGAGAAGATCCAGCGTGCGGCAAAGAAGGGTTGCCCCGTGAGCGTCCGATTGCTGCATGAAAACCTATATGGTGGGCATAAGATGTTCCTCACTCAACGGCAGATCCAGCGCATCACCAAGCTCTTGCAGAGTGGTAAGGGTGGTATGGTCTTGGAGATGAGCCCGAAGCAGGTGAGGTATAACGTAAAGGAAGGTGGATTTCTCCCCATGCTTGCAGGTCTCGCCTCTGCTGCGCTACCTATGCTAGCCACAACCGTGCTGCCTGCTTTGGGTGTGGGTGCCTTAAGCGGTGTGGGTAGTGCAGCCATCCAAAAAGCCGTGGGGTCCGGATTATATCTCAAGAAGGGTGGAAAAGTATGTTGCGTAAAACCCCAGGGTTGTGGTCTGCATCTCAGTCCAGGTACTTTGCCCAATTCCTACGGTGATGGATTGTACTTGAAGAGTGAAAGTCGGCTCTACAATGGTAGTGGATTGATCCTTGGCCCAAACAGCCCCCTCAAGAGTATCCCTCTGCTAGGCATGCTCCTATAGATAAATGAACGAAGTAGATGCCAGTCATATCGGATGCATGGAAGAGGAGCTCATCGCAGAAATCCAGAGATATGAGCATGCGTCGAAGATCTATAACCGACTGGATAAGGTTGTCTCCATTGCCTTGGGAGTGTGTTCCGTGGGCAGTCTATAGCTATTGCTGACAAGTGGCACGATGGGGTCTGCTCTGACCGGTGTGGGTGCTGCGGCATCCATTCCCTTGGGTTCCCTCGCCTGCTTATGTGCTACGGGAAATATGGTTCTGTCCTTGATCTCGCACCGAGTCTCAAAGAAGAAAAAGAAGCATAGAGATACCGTGCGATTAGCTAAAACCTATAGATCCCAGCTGGCAGGTGAAGACGGTGCTCCTGCAGTCTGCCTGAAAAATTATTACGATGAGAAGGATCAGCTTCGTCAACATTCTGTCCCAATTAGTGAATAATTGAATGCGCATGCGCCGTAGGGAGGATTCTCCCAATCGCGCCTTGCTCGGCTACGCCTCGCGCCTCGCTCATTCCCGAACCCTCAAGATAAAAAAAAATTGCCACTCCGCTTTGGATTGGGAAATTCTGCGTCCTCTGGTATTTTTTTTTACTTCCTCACCAGGAAAGAGGTACTGCTCTTTAGATTTCTTGCTCAGCTTGAATCCGGTGCTCCGAACGAAAGCACCTTGCAAGGGACCCTTCTCTTTGTTCCGCGTGGGGCAGGCCCATATCTTGGTGGTCTCCCCTTCTCGACTTTTCAGAGTGAGAATTTTGCTTTTGCCATATTTTCCTTCCACTTCTGCCACCTCCAAGATCTTATAGATCACCCCTGTGGGCAAGTCCTTCCATTTGAGGGCTCCTGATTCTGGTCCTGCATCCTCTCCTGAAAGGCGTCCGTCTTGGGAGATTTCGACGAATCCATTGTGTACGAAAGTCATATTTCTTGTACTTACCCTATGCTTATTAGGAATACCGTCCGTTTGCATTTGGTCGTCAGGGCCGTCGGGGTTGGGAGTCCTATGCAGGATTTCCCTTGAAAAGTGGGGTGGTGTAGAATTGTCATTTTCCTACTATTAACCCCTACAATAATTGAGGTATCATTAGGGATCATAAATGACGAAAAACTTATTTAATCCCTATTATTTCTATATACATGTTGTAAATGATATCCCTTTAATAGAACAGGCATTTGGAAAATATCTGGAAAAGTTCATTATTCTGCATAGCTACCCAATAAAAGTGTCACATTTGATCAGATTAAATTATGATAAGACATCGAAAATCACTTTGCTGGCATAGGCGACCACCACTAGTCCTCTTGGGCTCTTGACTGTGCTTTGAAATTTGTAAAATACAACAGCTTCATGTTTAAATACCGTAACTTTAGCTCTCTTCTAATATAATAGGAAACTTTTATTCTGACACCTCTTCACTTAGCCATCTTGTGTGAAAAAAAACAAGTTTTAACCAAAGGCTCCCAGGAGCCTGTATCGCTCACCTGGCTTTAGTTGCCACAATCAAGGTAACATTGTAAGTTACAGTTGATCTTCAGTTTCTCAAACTTTCGTAGCTCAAACACCTCCAATATCTTGAACTGTTTTAAAAGTCTGATTATGTTTTACTAAATTTCTTTGTTGGGCTTTTTTGACAAAAACGTTCTTGCTAAGGACCACTTTCGACACCAGTTTTGAAGTCAAGATGTCATTTTGAAAATGGCAGTCAACAAACAATTTTCAACATTGGTTTTGAAGTCGCAACATCAATATCTATTTGGTAATCAAATTTCATTGAAATCGGACAATGTTGAATTTTCCCGCCTTTTTTGGCGGCCATTTTAAAAATGGCAGTCAACAAACAATTTTTAACATCAGTTTTGAAGTTACGAAATAAAGACCAATTTGGAAACCAAATGTCATTGAAATCGGACAATGTTGAATTTTCCTGTCTATTTTGGCGGCCATTTTGAAAATGGCGGTCAAAGAACAATTTTCAACACCAGTTTTGAAGTCGCAACATCAATATCTATTTGGGAACCAAATTTCATTGAAATCGGACAATGTTGAATTTTCCCGCCTTTTTT
>MJUU01043189.1:134187-175745 GCA_002080025.1 Modiolus philippinarum
AAAAAAAAAATATGTTACGACATTTTTATGCAAATTTGACGTGACACGCTGTCATCCTACCACCGCCAGTTCCTGCCCATCCAGAATAAAAATTTTAAGACATGCATGATATTGTAAACAAATTCTTGTAAGTACAAATGTATGTCAAGTTAGTCGTGTCGTATTGCGGCGAAATTTTGTTGTCAGTAGATGCGAATTATGACACATTTACCATACAATTACAAATTAATTGACAGGGCAATAAATATATCAAAGTTTGATATAAAAAATACAAGTGTGGACCCAAATTGATGTATTGCTCGTCCCCACTTGGTCGCAACACGAACTGACTAAATTAGAAAACTTAACATGTTCGCTAGACTGTGAAATTACGGTAACTGGCAAAAGCAATAGGGCAAACTGTCATGTAGCACCCAAAACCAAAATATCAGTGACCTACCAAACATACAGAAGATACTGAAAAACCAAATGTTCACTAAACCGTGGAAATAAAGTTAAGGGCTATAGCCAAATAGCAGGCTGTCATGTTCCATCTAAGAGAAACCCACATACCAAATATAACATGATCACTAGACCGCGAGATCGAGGTCATAGACAAAAGCCATATAGCAGACTGTCATGTACTACGCAAGATCAACCTATATACCAAATATCATTGATCTACCACATATAGTTATCGAGAAAATGACCTAATCACAAAAAGTTAACATGCTCTCTAGACCCTGAAGTTGAAGTGAAGGACAAAAGCCATATGACATACTGTCATGTATTACGCAAGATCAACCAATATACCAAATACCACTGACCTGCCACTTATAGTCACTGAGAAAATGACCTAATCACAAATACTTACAATGTAACATCCTCACTAGACCACGAAATTGTGGTCAAGGACAAAAGCCATAAAGCAGACTGTCTTGTACTACTCAAGACCAGCCAATATACAAAATATCATTGACCTACAACTTATAGTTACTGAGAAAATGACCTAATCACATTTAGGCCGCTGCCACCATCATAATTGTGGTCATATGTCTATCTTTCCGCGTCTTTCGTTGCTGATGAGACAAAAAAATATTGGCCTAAAATAAATCAATTGTTTACTTTTTTTCCATTTGGTGTCCGTAATGATGATGATGCCAATATGCAAATGCATATCAAATTTCAATGTGCTAACATGACTGTTAGTTGTTGGTGTAAAACAGACACAAGGAAAAACTTGAACAACAGTGCAAAAGTTCAAAGTTAGTGAACTGCAGGAATTTTGACATAAAAAGCTCCTAAAACTGATCTGTACTGATGCTAATGCAAATTTATACCAAATATCATATTTGGGCTTCCATGTGTTGTTGATGTTCAAAACCTTGAGCAATTGTCTCATTTGTGTACTCTACTGCCGGAGTCAGGTTTGTTTTGAAACTCATCAAGTGCTCAACAAAAACTTGGGTTTGAATATTATTGAATCAATAAATTGAGATTTATTGCTGCTTTGTTATGCCTAGACTCCCAAGGCCATGTTGACTTCAAAGTGAAACAGGAATGTAATGCCAAAATTTGGATGATTGCAGTTTATCTGTCAGTTTAAATATTATTAACTTGCATTGTGTGTTTACAAAAATAGACACAGTCAAGAAACAGTTATCATGCATTTTGATGATTGATTTGAAAATTGTGCAATATTCATATAATCAACCCACAATTATGTCTATTTTCAGAGAAGAAACTTTAATAGGTAGCCTATGACATGTTAGCAAATAATTAAATTGACAAAATCTGCATCTTAATACATGTACATTAATATTTTTTGTTAAAATTTTATTCTTTTTTGTCAGTTTGGCCTTGTGAGTTTCGTCCCCTTTAAAAATTAAATAAAAATGCTCATATGCAATGGGACTCATCAGTAGGCAATGCATATGTATGTGTGTGGTTGGGAATTAATGTTGAATAATTAAGGAGGGTAGTTCAGGGAGTTTCATAAATTTTTTGTGCTCCTGAAAAAATATTAAATTGTAAAATAGGAAAGGCCATAATGAAATAATTTCTAGAATCTCATCAATTTTTTCTAAAAATTCAGTGTGGGTAGCAAATTTTATTTTGTATTTTTTATTTTAGATTTTGTGAAAAAATCTGTCATAATAAACAGTGTTAAAAGAATATATTCAAATGGACCAAAAAATCAAAAGTAATTTAAAGGCCTGTGAAAAATTCCGTTATTCGGGGCAGGCAGGGAAGAGAATCTAGGATATATTTTATTATGGCTTATAACCTTGTTATGGCACATGGTCACATAGACCAAATTATCTGTCTTTTACAAAGCTACTTTTTCATCCTATGTTCATCTTTTACTGATCTGACTTTTTATTTCTATTTTTATTTTTTATATTGCTTTGTGTCACAAAGTAGCTTTGTAAACGACAGATAATTCTGTCTAATGGTCACAGTAACCTGATTTTGCTGACCTAGAATCAAAGATGCATGCATATGCAAAAACATTATTACAGAACTCAATATCCTAGGCTATAAACAAACATATATACATGTACATGTAAGGCAATTCAGCAAAAATTGTAGGTAAACTAAAATACCAAAGTAACTTTGAAGTTAGTTTCTGCATATGGCATGTCTCTTCAGGGCAGCTCACTCAAAACATACATTGTATAGAAGACAATAAGACAAAAAATTTGGCAAGAAGATGATGAAAAGGATGATTTTCTCATAGGCTCCAATGTAAAACTATGTTCAGTGTTGGCTGTCATGTTTTTTGTCGAAAGAAATGAAATTGCAATTTTTGTAAATCATCTTCAGTAAATCATTCTGTAATCTTTGGTTGAATTTGCTTCAGCAGTCTCAGCATGTTCAGAGGAGATGACGATAATGTGATTTTTCCCATAGGGTCCAATGTTTAACCCACATTTGGCATATAGGTGGCCATGTTTTTTGTCAGATCTGAACAAAATGAACAATCTTTGTAATGGTCCTTTAGTATATCATTCCTGTAAAGTTTGGTTGAATATGCTTCAATGGTTTCAGATGTGAAGATGAAAATGTGATTTTTCACAATGAGTTCAATGGTAAACTATGTTCTGTGCTGGCGGCCATGTTTTTTATCAGATCTGAATGAAATGAGAAATCGTTATCAGTGGAGAATCCAGACTCTCAGCTAAGGGGGAGGGGGACCCAAAATTTTTCAAAAAGGGAAAAAAACCCTAGGAATTTTAAATATTTTCCATCCTTAGAGGGGACCTGGGCCCTCCCACCACCTAAATCCGCCGCTGTTTGTTAAGGACCTTTTGTACATCATTCCTGTATAGTTTGGTTAAATTTGCTCCCATGGCTTCAGAGAAGAACATTAAAATGTAATTTTCTCATAGGGTCCATTGTTAAACTCTGTTCCGTACTGGTGGCCATTTTTTTCATAGGATCAGAACAAAATGATCATTTTTTTTATAAGTACCATTTATACATCTGATTCCTGTAAACATGGTAAAGTTTGGTTGTAATGACTAGGTTCTTATTTCAAGGGAGCCAGTCTATTACTAATTAAGGTAGCTAGACACTAATATTTACATCCGTGAGATTTTATTATAAATTGGGACAATTGAAGAGCCCATCCGTATACACTCCGTAATAAAATTGATGGGTCACGTACCATGCTTGTTTTTTCTAGAATCCAGGTCGAAGTTTGTACATTTTTTGACATTTTTTTCACCAAATTTACAAAGAATGCACAGGGAAAATATGGAAAGGCAATCTTCAATGTAACAGAAATGACCTTTTTATCCATGAGAATTTTTTGTACTTTTGTTAGTAGATCGTTAATCTGTTTATAATCTCAACTACGGGAAAGGGCGAAAAAATATATTGTACAAAGTTACCGCAGTGAACATCATTTACAGGAAAGGGGAGTTAATTTGCGGCAAAGTAGAAGAAATACGACATTATACATGTACATTATATAATAGTCAATCAATCATGACGTTACAAAGGAAAACCTGTCAAATTATTGTTCTGGTCAAAAAATCAACCAAATCTGTATTTAATTGACTTTTTTTTTTTCAAAGGCGTGATTGAATTGCGCAGCGCAACAGTGTCTATCTACCTTAAGATGAAGTTAAATCAGCTGAAGTCTTCAACAGTATTGTACACATGAAATTATTTTTAAATCGATCATTCAGATTTCAAACATTTAAAGCCCTCCCATCATGCCCATCATGCCCATGTAAAAAAAGGAATTAGAACATCCTTGTATACATTTCTGTTACACATGCATCGGAAACATTTGACCTGAGGTCACATGTCGCTATGTGTCCATAGTTTATTTAAATTAAAGCAATATATGAGCTGCATTTTTTTGTCTCCCTCGTCCCTGGCATTGCCTTAATTTGCACATTGATCTACTGCACAGGCGCTCGGGTACACTCTGTAATTTTCCCCTTTGTCAATATAATAACCTATTTTCCCTTTAAGTACCTCAATTCCAACCTTCTATGCGCAGAATCGCCATTTGTTTACGTTTTGTGCACATTTTGAGACAACCCATATTTTCACTCTATATATATAGAGTGAAAATATGGGTTGTCTCAAAATGTGCACAAAACGTAAACAAATGGCAGAATCGCATCGCCATTTGTTTACGTTTTGTGCACATTTTGAGACAACCCATATTTTCACTCTATATATATAGAGTGAAAATATGGGTTGTCTCAAAATGTGCACAAAACGTAAACAAATGGCGATTCTGCGCATAGAAGGTTGGAATTGAGGTACTTAAAGGGAAAATAGGTTATTATATTGACAAAGGGGAAAATTACAGAGTGTACCCGAGCGCCTGTGACCGGGCTCGAGAGTCCACGCCAGTACGAAATGCGTGGACTCTCTAGCCCGGTGGATAGAAACAAGTGCCTGTGCGCACAGGTTCCTAGACTGTGATATTTATATCAATAGATCAAGAATCCGGTCACTCCGTCTCACTGGTATTTGAGGAGATCGTTTCCGCCTTCAATTGCACGAGAGTTCCTATCTCGAAAGTCTCTTATTAGTGATTCCCTATCAAGGTATTGATGTATTGATTTTTTCTCGTATAAGGGGACGACCATTTGATTCTGAGGGGGGGGGCTGGCAAATTTGGTCGAGCCAGATTATTTATTTTCAAAGTTTTGCGGGCCAGAATATTTATTTTTCGCCGCTTCGCGGCGAAAATTTTTATTTTCAATAACATAATCGTATCGTACCAATAAATCTAAGGTCAGATTATTTATTTTCTTGGATGTGCAGGCCAGATTATTTATTTCAAACTTTTTTAGGGACAGAATATTTATTTACAAAGTCTGCCAGGCCCCCCCTTCAGAATCAAATGGTCGTCCCCTAATAATAAATTTGTTTCCGGAGGGAACACTACTCAAAAGTCCCGTATTACACAAACTTGTTACATTTTATGATAAAGCTCCATTGCAGAAAATAACAAAACGTTTAAACAAAGTTCAAAATTTTGGAAATTTGTTTTTGTATTCATTTTAACTGTTTTTTTCAGTCAAGTAAACAGGATTGGTTTTTCAAATATTCAGTGTATTTTCTGTTATTGGATATTGAAGTAGCATACTCAAATAAAAAAAAAACTGACCTTTTTGATTGATGCATACCGTGAAGAGACATGAAGTGTCGAAATGAATATCTACAGAAACTAAATTCGCAGCAATTTTTGTATTTATTCATTTAAACGGTAAAAGATTGACAAATTTGAACATTTTATCCATTTTATCGAAATTCATTAGAATAGCACTGTAGAATAGTATTTTTTTGCAATTTTGGATTTCGGGATGGTTGTAATGGCCATAAATCTAAAAATGTCATTCAAAGATAATGATAAAACTCTATGTGATAAGTACTCGTAACAATTAAATAGTACAACATTGCAGAAGTGATTGTCATATTTTACATATACTTGTGTTTTGTTTTTGCAATTTTCAATTTAGTGAATAATTTGTTAAATAACCCAATTACTTATTATTTTGGAAATTTGTTTTTCTTTTAGTCTTGTGTAAATTTCATACTTCTAGAACAATGTAAGATAAAAAACACAATAACTATTTTTTGCATTTTAAGACAAATATCATGAAATATACATGAGAAACGACAGGTTCATTTAAAATATTTCATCCAAGATCGCACGATGATTACAATTTGTTCAAAAATGCAAAAATACCCAAGTTGCATAATTATACCCCACGCAACGAAGTTACGGAGGGTATAATGTTTTCGATCGTCCTGTTCTTGTCACTGCAACTGCTCTGTAATCGCTTGACGGATTGCTTTCATATTTAGTAGGATTGCTGGTCATGATGTGTAGATGTGTATACTATACAACCACATTGATTGGATAATTTTTGTGGGAGTTATGGGGCTTAGACTATTTTTAGTTAAAATAGTGTCATCTTGTCACTGCAACTCCTCTGAAACCGCTTAATGGGTTGCTTTCATATTTGGTAGGATTGTTGGTCATGATGTGTAGATGTGCATACTCTACTGCCTTATTGATCGGATGACTTAGACTATTTTCAGTTAACACAGCAAGTATCATCTTGTCACCGCAACTCCTCTGAAACCGCTGAATGGATTGCTTTCATATTTGGTAGGAATGTTGGTCATGATGTGCAGATGTGCATACTTCACTGCCTTATTGGTCGGATTATTTTTATGGGAGTTATTGGACTTGGACTATTTTCAGCTAAATCACCAAAGTATCATCTTGTCACCGCAACTCCTCTGAAACCCCTGCAATTATCTTGTGCAGAATGATTGTGCATATATCAAAGATGTACATGCTACTTGGATTTTGATTGTTGGTCATTTTTGACAAAATTACACGGTGATGAACTTTTTTATTTATTTTTAATTTTTATGTATGATATTGCTTATAGGGTACTTTAAATTTGGAGTTCAATAATGCAGGATTTTCTGATATGTAGGGGCGTGGGGTATGTGAGCTTGCTCACTAAGGTTCTTTAATTTTGAAATGCTGTACCTAGGTGTTTCAAGAAATAACCTCTCATTAGCACCATCAGAATGGAACATGATGGGAAACTTCCAAAAGACGTATTCATTATCAAAAATATCGATTTGGAAAGCTAAAACATTACAAAAAACATCCAAAATGTATCCATTTACGCATTAAAACTGTTTCATCTCCTATAGTAAGCCTCCATATTGGGAAAATTTTATTTCCGCGACTCCAGTTTTTTGTAATTTAAAGACTTAAAATTGTACCCTTAGCCTATAATGAGATATACACCTTTTAATAAAATGCTGTTGAAAGAGATCGGCTTACTTTTATTGATTGATAATTTTTAGATATTTGTGTTTTCGAGCTAAAATATTTTTATGTTTAAAAGAAAACTCAGTGGTTATGGTCGATTTTACAGGCAGAATCATTTAAAAATTTTCAAAGAGTAAAATTTTCTTAGTGGTGACGAGGTTGTGTATGACACAATTCATATGTCACAACTTCTGAAGGGACTATTACGGTCAAATTATATCTGTGACAACTCTCATTTGGTTGTGATGGGCAAAATATACTAGTTTCAACGCATGTTTAGGTTTGTATGGTGAAAAATAACTGTCACAACGGTAAAAGGGTTAGTCATTTCAACTGTTTATAGGCGATGCAGCATGTAACATATGACTGTAAAAACACTATATATGGTTGTGTTGTCAGAAATTGTTATAAGAAGTCAAAACGTATTTGGCCTGGATAAAAAGTGTTTGTTGCTACCTTCATTATAGGAATAAAAGTAATTTTGGAGGAGTTTATCGACGTGTAAATGCGGCCGACTTACTCAAAAACTTAATAGAGTCCGAAGGACTTTATGTAAAGTTTGTGAGTGAAAGGTCGCGTTTACACATCCATAAACTCCTCCTAAATTACTTTTATTTCTTATAATTCCAATTCTTTGAAATCAAAACAATGTTTTCACTGAAATTGACGTCACCGTATACTGCACTATTTTCCTCGGAGCGTATTAATGGGCAAGAAGCGCTTATCGATAACTTCGGTGTTGTTCGTGACGTTGACCACTGAAATTTGACGTTGCAATAGCAACTAGAATTATAAGTGTTGTAATAAACAAAATTAAAGTGTAGGTAAAACATTCTGACTGTCACAACGTTTGCATTTATTCTCAGTCATTTTGACAGTCTTTGTCTACCACAACTATAAAAGGACTTTCACTTTACTTTTGTCAAGCAGTGTTAGGCACGGACCATTTGATTTTCAGGGGGGGGGGGCTGGTATTTTTTAGAAAAAAAATTTCTGGCCCTGGCTTTTGCCAAAAAAAAATTCTCTGGCCAGCATCTGGGTTGAAAAAAATTCTCTGGCCCTGATCCTGTTCATTAGAAAAAAGCCCGGCTCAACAAAATTTTCTAGCATTGTGTATATGGGAAAAAAATAATCTGGCCCGTGAAGCGGGCGAAAAAAATTTTCCGGCTCTGGTGAAAATCCCAGCCCCCCCTGAAAATCAAATGGTCCGTGCCTTAGTAATTTGTTTTCTCCTAGTCTCGTGTAAACTTTCTCTTCTTATAGAATATGTTACATAAAACCAATAATGTAAATAATTTACATGTTGATTTATTTTTTTTTCATTTTAACGACACTTATCATTAAATACCCACGATAAATGCCAGGTTTGGTCAAGACCACTTGGCACGATAGAAATAAATTATTACAATACAAAGCACAATAAACTGTCAATATAGTTATACTGTACACGTGTTCCAAGTCTGTCTACATCAATATTGGAACAATATGGTAAGCCGTAACCCTCAAGAAATACTCAGGACCACAAATATCATCATATGAAGCGAAATCGATTACCAAAGACACCAGCAGAGTATTCATTGTCGTATTATAATGGTTTGTGCTCGGAATTGCACAATGTTAAAAAGGGGAAACAAAGTAATCGAAAATGTGCCAACACTATAACAATGACGTGGTGCTGTTCACTTCTTTTACATGCCCTCGAGGCACAATCAGTACAATTGCTATTTAAATTTTTAATTATAGATGGGAAGACCCGACACATATTTCTTGTTGGAGTGGCGTCTATGATGCTACTAGTGTAAAACCCATGTGTATCCAACCACCATGTACTACTGCAGAATGTCTTACTGATGTAATTCCACAGGTAATTTATACTTTTCTTATTTGTTCTTTATCAATGTTTGATATACTGTGGAAGTACTTTTATTCATTGACATCAATTTTGGTGGTTTTCATAAATATCACTTCGTGGGTACGGAGTCCGTCCTTGAATTCGGGGTTTCAAATTCTATGATTTGAGTGAAAATACATTTAGTTAGTAACTTTATTTCGTCGTTTACCGAACCATTGGCACCTCATGAACAATAGTACTTTCACAATATATCTTTCAGATATTCTTAATATTTCGATTTGATGAAATAAATTGTCGAAATGGTCAGTAAATAATTACCTTATACCAAAGCAAATGAAATGGGATTGACATAAACTATCATTTTAAACATTTGAGGAAGGACGGATGAAAAACTATTAAGTTACACATTTTCCGCATTATAAAAAAATCATAACATTAATTTAGACACTGCATTTACCTTCGACACCCACAATACCAAAACTTTTTGGAGGGATGCAAATTTCTTCTGTAACAAATTTGAGGCCACGTTAGGCCTTCAGTTCAAATAATAAACAGTTAACTTTGTGATGCTGTGCATATCATTCAAGTAATAATCTTTCATCAGCAGCACTTAAATAAAATAAAATGGAAAGCCACAATCCAAAAACAGTAAGAAAGAAGTACATATTAGCAAAAGTATCGAATGAGGAGATCAAATCCAGTACTGAGGACATCCGCCAAGTGCAATACAGGAATAAAGCTCTAGTGTTTTTAAAATGCTAGAATTTTGATGAAAATTTCTATAAAACGAGAGGTAAAATTTTCATATCAAACAAGTGTGAATACTGGACCGGCGCTTACCATCGGGGATGACTTGTCCATCAGCAGTGGCATCGACCATGTGGTTTCAAAATACAAAAATATCTAAAATGCATAATAAGGAATTAATTTCTCTAAGTATTACTGTCTATGTTAAATGCATGTAAGCTTATGTTTCAGACGTCTGAAGATTGTTTGTTCCTAAATATATTTGCCCCAGCATATACGAAAAAACATGATTGTAAAGCTGTCATGGTATGGGACCATGGTGGATTTTTTATCTTCCAAACTGGAGCAGCCACAATGTATGATGGAGAGGAATTCGTCAAAATTGGTGACGTCATCTTGGTCACAATTAACTATAGGCTAGGTAGATAATTATAATTATAATATTGAAAAGTCGATTGTTCAGAGAACAATTGCAAGGTCTTTCATCAGTTTTCGTCATGATTACATGTTATTATTTAGATTTTATTGTCCATTGTAGTTAAAAATATGATGTAAACAAGAGTTCTGAAGTTTTTGAGTCTTTTATTATATGTTTGCTAAGGACTCTTTCGAAATTAGCTTGTTGCTAAGGACATGAAAGTTACTTCCGGTTTGCAATGTCATATGTCATGTTTACAACATTACAAAACTTTTAAGTTACTGTTAAAGTACTGTTGCTAAGGACTTTTATGACAAATTGCGTTGTTGCTTGGGACCTTGACCTTTGACCTTGAACCCATTTTGTAAAACATTTCGTGCTGTACATTTATCTAATGTTTCTTTGTATCTTTACTAAGCAAAACAAATCCTAAGATTGGACTTCGAAAAATGGTCTTCGGGCCCTAGGTCCAAAACCAAAGGTCCAATGATTTTGGAACAAATGTACAAAATGTAGACCTCAATGAGATATACACTTTTTCAACTACATTGAATCACCCATCTCTTACCTTTGTGGTGATTTTACTGAAAAAAAATCCTAAAAATTGGCTCTGACCTTGACATCTGACCTTGATGACCTTTGAACTTGAGCTCAAATAAAAGGTCTCCTCTTACTGAGTAATTTGATACGTTGCTTGACTATGGTATCTGTAATGGTTTAAAAGTTATATGTAAAAAACATTTTCCAGAACGCGTCAAGGGCAATAACTCTATAGGCAGTCATCGGAGAGTTTCGATCCAATGAAACATGCGTAGCCCTTAATATGTTGAACATTTTTGCTGATATAATTTTCCAGCCATCTATTACGGTTTCTGAGTTCATCGCCTGACAAGATCAAAGGTCACCGATGACCTTCAAATTGAAGGGCTTTTCTTACTGATCACTTTTAACATATATGTTTACTTTATTATCTGTAAGCGTTATTCGCAAAAAAAAAAAAAAAAAAAAAAAAAAAAAAAAAAAAAAAAAAAGAAAAAAATGATCTGCCGAAACGCGTCAAGGGATATAACTAAAAAACGGTTCACATTGAATCAAATGTAGATCTTAATGAAAGGAGTATTTTTGCAGTATAATGTTTTCATAAATTTTTTTATCGTTTCCGAGATATTTCGATAACAAAATTTTAAATGGCGGACGAAAATAAATTTTGACCTCGGATTTGTATTCAGGACCATGAAAGGTACCTGGAAACCAAATCTGGTAGAAATCCGATAACTTTGAGATACTTTAACATATTTAGAGGTAAAAAACGCGTAACCGGGGTCGCAACCGAAAAAAAAATTCGCATGACAAATCATCCTGAGGATGAATGCAACATTTTCCCCACCTCAGATTTTTTTTATATCGATTACGATTTCTGAGCTTATCCCCTAACAAGGTAAACCGTGTTCGGAGAGATAACTACGTTACTGAAAATACATCAGATCAACGGGATGATTTTTGAAATCCAGACATCCCAGTCTGTTTGAAGATCCCCTTGTAGTAAGAACTCTGTCCAACCTCCATGAAAATTACGTCATTGTCCGTACAGACAAAGCTTCTAACAACATACTGTTTGTGTGTAAGAAACTATCGACATTTATTTCATCTGGAAACCCTACTTATGCCCCTACTACAATATCGAGGGATGAGATTTCAGTGTTAGCATCATTTGGCATTAAAGCTAATGATGAAAACAATCAACTCCCTTACATCTACTGGGTACCTTTACTTCATAAGAATCCATACAAACAGAGATTCATTGCCGGGTCTTCCAGATGCACCACTTAACCTATTTCACAGCTCCTCACTACTTTGTTGACCGCAGTCAGAGATGGCCTGAAAAATTACTGTATAAAGCTTACTCCACAAGCGGTGTCAATCAAATGTGGATTCTTAAAAATTCAAAAGATCTCCTTGAACAGCTATCCTCAACCAGTCTTACCCATTGCCATAGCATTCAAACTTTTGACTTTTCTACACTTTATACAACCCTGCCACACAATAAACTGAAAACAGTAATTGCAGATTTACTACATCAATGTTTCTGCACAAAAAATGGAGAACGCAGATACACCTATTTAGTTATAGGGAAAGACAAGACATATTTTGTAAAGAACCACACTGATTCAAACAAGAAGTACACTGAGACTGACGTAATCAAAATGTTAGAATGTTTGGTCGACAATATTTTTGTCGAATTCGGAGGTCGTGTTTTCCAAAAGATAATAGGGATTCCTATGGGAACAAACTATGCGCCGCTTTTAGCTGACCTTTTCCTTTACTCGTACGAGGCCAAGTTTTTACAAGGGCTTATTCAAAGAAAACAAAAACATTTAGCCTAGTCCTTTAATTTCAGCTTCCGCTACATAGACGATGTACTTTCTCTTAATAATCCTAAATTTAAGGAGTATTTACATAAGATCTATCCAAATGAGCTTGAAATTAAAGAAACAACTGAAACACCTACTTCAGCTTCGTACCTAGATCTTTTATTGTATATTGACGAAGATGGACGTTTGAAATCTAAGCTATATGACAAGCGTGATTATTTTAATTTCCCAATTGTAAACTTTCCCTTTTTTAGCAGCAATATACCTACCTCTCCAGTCTATGGAGTGTACATTTCACAGTTGATTCGTTACTGTCGAGCGTGTAGTTTGTACAGTGATTTTTTGAACAGAGCAAAAACACTGTCCCAAAAGCTGCTTAGTCAGGGATTTGTTCAACCTATGTTAATTTCATCCCTCAAGAAATTCTATAGCCGTCACCATAACATCATTGAAAGATATGACGTGTCAGTATCCCAAATGAAAGTGGACATTTTCAGCTAGATTCACGTCTTCCCGGATTTGACTACCGACTTTGGCATTTTCCCGGACTGAATCACTCACAGTGTGACGGGTGCTGTTAACAGAGCAGCACATGCTTACCCTTCCGGAGCACCTGATGTCATTTTCAGTTTCACTGGAGTTCACACTGTGAGTGCATTTGTTTTGAAAAAAAAAACACAAAATACCGAGGTAAGTGTGAATTTAGGTCCTGCATATGCGCATTTCGACAACTTATGTCTCATCAGTGCAGATAAAATCGAAAAATTTGGAAAACCATGAAACTTTGAATGTTGTAATTTCTGTTTCTGTGCTTTGTGTCTGTCTAACGTCATTGTTTTCTGTGTTCTCGTTTTGGCCATGTCTTTGGACTTCGATTTTTGTAAATTTCACTCCTTTGTTCCTTCGGTATTCTACTGTCGTTGTTTTGTCGAGTCGATGCAAGACATGTTTATCACACCAAGTATCGAAATGATATGTCGCGTAGTTTTTAGGCATCGGCCAGCGGAAAAAGAATAATGATAATCATAAGAGTTACAATAAGGTCTTTCCGACCGTGTCGTGAAAGGTCTTAATAAAGCGAGAGGTAAAATTTTCATATCAGACAAGTGTAAATACTGGACCGGCGACTACCATCGGGGATGACTTGTCCATCAGCAGTGGCATCGCCCATGTGGTTTCAAAATACAAAAATATCTAAAATGCATAATAAAGAATTAATTTTGTTGTGCTGTGCACGTCTGTCTTTCAGCTCACAATTCCAGCAAGCAAATACGCCTGTAGCAAATTTTATTGGCAAAATTCATTTCGAAGTCATACATTCAAATAAAATTTGGTTGATTTTCTTCAATAGTTCTGATGTTTAAATTTCTATAAGTATTACTGTCTATATTAAATGCATGTAAGCTTATGTTTCAGACGTCCGAAGACTGTTTGTTTCAAAACATATTTTCCCCAGCATATACGAAAAAACATGATTGTAATGCTGTCATGGTATGGACCCGTGGTGGATTTTTTTTATCTTCGAAACTGGATCAGCCAAAATGTATGACAGAGGGGAATGCGTCAAAATTGGTGACGTCATCTTGGTCACAATTAACTATAGGCTACTGAGTTAGATAATTTAGAAGTTGTGAATAACAAGGATCCTATATTTCCTGACAATTGAATTTTGACTCTTTTCTTCCATTCCCCACAAGTGTTTATAACTACCCTCGACTTTAAACCAAAGGCCGTTGAATTAACGCTATTATAGGTTTCCCACTATTTTCAATTTCCAGAAATTTCAGTTACTCTAGTGTAGAATATTTACTCTTTCGTAAAAGGCGAAGAAGAATGCAGATTGATTTGTATATTAACAGTTAGAGTTTAAGGTCAAATTGAGCAGTAATTTTGCTTTATCAGGACGAGAACAAGTAAATAGATTATAAGAAAGAAATAACAGAGAATTGGACAAAATTGGGCAATGAATTTTCCTGCGAGTGGAAAAGAATATAAATGGTTAAAGAAGGACTTTTGCCTTGCACTCACTCAACCCCAGTGAGTCTGCGAGAAATATATGGGTTTTCTCTTCTACATGGGCACATAAAATACGCTTGCTTAATTCACCATCTTTATCTTGTAAAACATGCATCTGTTTTTTCCTCTACCGGATTTGACTTGACTACATGTACCGGATTTGACTTGACTACATGTACCGGATTTGGCATGTTAAACACGGCGGGAGATGCTTACTCTACCTGTTCACCTGATCTCACCCATGGATTTTTATTGGGTCCATGTTATTCATCCTTGTGTGTGTATGTGTCTTCATTTTTCTTTTCTGTGCCGTACTCATGTTGTGTCTCTGTTCCTTTGTTGTTTCCGATGTTGCCATTGTCCTTGAATTGTTCGGCTTGGATTAACGGTTCGGTTCTCACTTACCTTCTTAACAAATGTGGTTATTTTCATCATTTAGGCAAATGCATCTTAAATGTATTGTTGCTCGGACGTTTTCTGTGTTTGGTGAACTTGATAACAATGCACCATGCAAGTTAGATTCTAATTTCTCGATCCTTAAGAAGAGACTGGTTAACCAAGTTTTTGAGTGACTTTGATTTTTTTTATCTGCAGGTCCTGCTTATGCCTCGTAAGTGCAGATTAAATCAGGAAGTTTGGAAGATTATAAACTAAAATATGTATAAAAAAAATACATAACACATATGACAAACAGGACACACATTTGGTTATTTTAAATCAATAATATAAAGAAAATATAATGTAATTCGCAGGAGTTTTTGGTTTTCTGTACGATGGAAAAACAATTGATGGAAACTTTGGTCTTAAAGATCAGATTATGGCGCTGGAATGGGTACAGAAAAATATACGGAACTTCGGGGGTGATCCCAAAAAGGTAACTAGTCAAAATGTGATATACGTGTTAAAATGTATTTTTTTCTTCGCTTAAGTTTTCAGTGTTATGTGGGAAAGCATGATGTCTGGATTTTAAAATGTTGACAAAAAAGTTAATCCTGAACTTGGAGAAAACCTTTAAAATTACAGATATAATAGACTTTTCTACCGATATTCATCATTTGGACTAAAAATAAAATATGCCCAATCAATTCAACAATAAAAGGATATGGAGTAAATGCACATGAGCCAAAATGGCTACAAATACATGGTAAATAGTGAAGAAATTTCCCGGAGCCACATTTGATAAACATAGTGGTAAAGTCTACATCAGTTCTGAACCCTAACATCCTATAATATGATAGATTATAGTGAACAAAAAGGTGTTGGCAGGAAGCCCTCGAAGTGAGACAGGATTCCAAACATCACAAACTCACCACAAAAGCTCAGGCAAACATATTACAGATATTTTTTTAGGCTAGACTACAACTATCGATAGGATTGAACCTCAAACTCTCCATTTTCTGTACTGCTATTAATTGCCATTTTACAACAAAGTTAGAAGATGAGACAACAATTGGATCTTTTAAGACGTTTAATGTATGCTTAAGAAATAATTCATGGCAGGTATATGGTTATTGGAAATTTAACTATGAACTGGGCCTTTATATTCGAATTTAACCCAGAGCATTAGTGAGGATGACCCAGTCCATGGTTAAATGACAATAACCATATACCTGCCATGAATTATTTCAATTCTAACATGACAGAAAAATGAATTTGCCATTCTGAAACGACCTAATAGAAGGCGGATTTCCCGTGTGTCTATGACGCTCAATACATAATCTGACGTTTTGAAAAACAGATGCAAGTTCAATGTTCAAATCGGAAGTAAAACAGTACATGTCTGATTGGCACGATTTAGATAAAACTGTTCTTAAAAACTGTTCTCCACTGCAGATTTTATCTTCACTGTTATAAGTTGTCGAAATGCGCATATGCAGAAAATAAATTCACAGTAACTTCGGTATTTAGTTATTTCTTAACCTTTATTTCCTTCATAAACTAAGACGTTGTTTTAATCCCGTTTACTCATATTCCGATACCATTTGCGCATGTGCAAAATATATTGTTATCGAGTATAATACTAATTGACGCTTATCAAGAGCCATGTAAAAATTGCTCTTAAGGTGTCTGCAGGGTATTAATTTCCTATTATAGAATTTTGTGTTTTCTGTGTAGAGATACAATTGTGTTTTTGTTCAAAATGTAAGATAAAATTTTGGGGTCAAAGCGCAAAAACTGAAATTAAAATTTCCGGATTTTACATAGAAATGAGATGGAAAATGATTATATGAGAGGATAGCTTGAAAAATCTATTATAGATTTTGTTCATACTTTGCATGTATTTTGAAATGTATTTTGAAATCATTATAAACCCCATTTACGTGCACAGTTTTACACACATGTGTATGTTTACTTAGGTATGCAAATTTGCACTGGTGTGCAATTAATGCATGCAAACGCAACTGCATACGTGTGTAAACTTAACAAAGGGTGTAAATTTGCATGAGGTCAGGGGCAAGTGTAAATGTATATTTGCACATGTGTAAATTTACACGGTATGCATTTTGAGCATGTAAATGCAAACTTAAAAATGCACACTGTGCAAAAAAAACTGTTCCTGTCTATGAAATGGAAAAAGGGCCTTGCAACTTGATTTGAATCATGAAATTGATGCACACACACTGAACTATGATTTGTATAAAATTCCTACTTCTCTGACAATTTTGTATGATTTTGCGTTGTTTGCTTATTATAGTGGGAGTTGGGCTCTGACTGAAAAAAACAGATACAATACAACTTTATGTTTTTCTATCGTTCTACAAATTTCTACTAAAAGATCGAACGAAAACTTTTATTTTTTTTACATGTTTTTCGGTCCTTTTCACTTCTTGCAATATGCCTTTTAAATTAAAATACACACATCAGATTAAATGCTTAGCAAATATACTTTTACATACTGGTGTACTTTTACACACGTGTAGATTTGCATACTGGTGTAAATCTTGTGCATGTAAATGGGGCTATAGTTTACATATACAAATTTAAAATTAGGGGTCACCGTTAAAATAACAGAGATAAATTGCGACATATTAATAATTTCTGTAGTGATATCTATGTTAAGGATGGTCACTCTAAAAGTTTATTATATCAAGGTTTTAAAATAAGTATTTTTTGATCTATTAGAACATCGATCATATATCATTTCAAGCAAAAAATATTGATATGTCAGTGTGCCCGTTTTTTAGAGTTACCTGCCTAAAATTTTGGCGGGAAACCGAACTCCTCTTGATTTTTCATTTACTTTGTATTAAGGCAATCGCCCTTTGGAAAACAAGGAAGATATATCAAGAATTTCACCAAATTTTGTCAAAAGTTTATTCAAGATGTATACAAACATATTTTGAAAAAAAAAGCGGGGGTCAGTGTGCAAAATTTTCTAATGCATCATGGTGGATAAAATAAGAGAATTCCGAAAGTCAGAGACAGTTTCAAAAAGCTGAAGAGTGACCATCCTTAAATTCTTTTATCAAATTATCTCCCTTGCATAATTTCTTTGTTCTGTAAATCCAGCAACAGATTTAAAGCCAGTGTGTTCTAGTTCAAGATTTTGTTATTAAATTACTAAATACCGAAGTTAAAATGTTGTAAAAGTGATAAGGAATAAGAATTTCAGGTATTTTGGAACTTTCTTTACATTTTAATAACTATTTTGCTAAATTTCTTAGAATGACACCTAAATGAACAAGTATTAGACAAAAATGACGGAATAATACCACTGAGACACCTTAAACTCTCGCCTATCTCAGACATCAAAGTCTGTCAGGTAAAATCTTTTGTAGTGAGGAAGTAAGAAAAACTAAAGAAACTGTTTTTTTTTTGTTATTATTTAAATATTATCCCGTTCTTAGCTTAGTTTGGCCTTCTATTAAGGTCCTTTTGATTTTTTCGTTCTATATCAGCTTTGGTACACCTATCGATATATAGATTTCAAATATATTGATTTCGTCTTCACTGATGAGACAAAAGTTGTCGAAATAGCCATATGCAGAAAGTAAATTTACGGAACTTCGGTGTTTTGTTATCATAAATTTAAATGACAATCGGAATTATTAATGAGAGATCTATATTCAATATGCAAAATCTGGAAGTCATAATGTTTGACATAACATTGAATTGGCAAAATGGTTTCAGGAAGTCGATATTATCAGATTAGGGCATTTGGAAAATAATGAATCCGGGCTTAATTACCGTCCTGCTGGCGAACATTTTGTTTTAAAGGTGAACCATCCAAGGACCATTTTTCACGAATCAGTTCTTACTGACATTGTAAATCAGATGCATTTTGAATGTGTTCTTCACAGAGTTAAGTGCTACTATACAAATATGGTCTTTTGTAGAGGTCGATATGAGTTTTAATAGACCGACGCCAGAGGCGGAGGTTAATATTAGAATTTATAGGTCTATTAAAATTCATATCGACCGATACAAAAGACCCATAATTGTTTTATTACATTATAATAACATGTATCAGCTTACTTGGTAATTGTTAGAATTTTCAACGATTTTCTTTCAGGATAACATATCTTGTAAAATTGTCAAAGGTAGTTGTACATGTGTTTTTACTTTTCAATGTGCTTTCCGATCTTTTCATACAAAAATGCATGCATCAAGAAGCTATCAGTACGTTATTTTAGATTCATGACATTTTTGTTTCATTTATTACTTTTTTTGTATATGTACAACAAAAGCATGTAATGTGTACTGTACATGGAACATGTTAAGAAAATCAATCGATTCTGCAACATATGTACACGTCTTTTTCCCCCCAAAGTTTTCCCAACCTTGCGTTAATCAGTATGAAATTCCTGTGATAAGACAAGAAGAAATTCGAATAACTACTAGAACACATACCCCGACTGTGCATCGCATGTTCTTAGTTTCGATCACCTTCTAGGTATCTATCTGTTGCAAAATGCTTCTCCTGCTAGCCCAACGCCATTTTTTCCTCCGAATATACTTATAATACAGCATTTCTGATTGGTCGAAAGTCGCGTGACCCAAGGTAATGGTGTTTTTCATTGGCTATTTAGAAAGGCGAGTCAATATCGTTTTTAAGCAGACCTGAGAAATGAAAGTGAAAGTGAAACAACGGCAGTAGAATACCGAAGGAACAGGGGAAGTGATGATTACAAAAATCGAAGTCCAAAGACATGGCAAAAACGGCAACAGACAAACAAAGACAAAACAAAGACACGAGACAGCCACAATGCATAGAAATAAAAAGACGACATTAAGATCTAAGGCACTCATAGTTTGAACTCCCATGAAAACCGGGAGTGACATCAGGTGCTCCCGAAGGGTGGGTAAGTATGTCCTGCTCTACTAGTGACACCCGTCACACAATCAGTGAGGTATATATTGTTTAGAAAGCGAGTCAATTCGATTTTTGATTGAATATCATGTGACAGGTTTTCATCCAATAAAATGACATTATTATAATCATTATGTAAAAAATTATGTTAGTGCTGCACGATATGGCACTTTCGTACATTGTTTGCAAGGAGATCGTTCAAGTACAATTCAGACGGAGGTAGAGGAAAATTGATGTTAGTGAAATCAAAATTATCCCATCTATCTAAGAATTTTAATTTTGAAAGCGAAATCTCGATAAAGTTCAGAAAGGTAGTATTAAGATTATCTTGGACAGATATAAGCAAAACATTTTTCAATATGTATAATATCAAGATATCTTGTATCAATAAAAGTTTCAATACGATTATTACTATTCTCTTTCTATTGTTGTTTGTATAATCTAATGGCCATAACAAAGGAGAAAAGCTTCAATAAGAGGAACTGATCAGTTCGTATTAAAAGGAATTTGATGACATGTTTATAAAGAAATTGCATATATATATATATATATATATATATATATATATATATATATATATATATATATATATATATATTATAAACATACTGCCTTCAGTGGAGGGTGTTATGGTAGATAACCACACGAAGAAAAAATATCACATGAAGAAAAATATCACCCGAGACAGCGTCGAGGGTGATATTTTCTCTTTATGTGATATTTTTTCTAAGTGTGGTAATCTACCATAACACCCTCAACTGAAGGCAGTATGTTTTTTATTATACTGAATGCCTTTTCTTTACCTTATTGCTGAATAAATGATATGATTTCTCATAAAAAAATTAAGTGTTTTTTAGTCAAGAATATACTATGAACTTATATCATCTGAACCCACATTTTGTAAACTTTAACATGTGCCAAATAGAAGATCAAAACAGGAAAATGCTAAAATGAAAAATAAAGTTATTCTCAGGAACAATTAGTATAATGCTGTGGTTTGTGATTTCATGGTACTGTTGGCTGAACAAGAGTTTGCATGTTTTGGATAATTGCAGAATTCACAACATTTAGGTTAACATTTGAAGATTTGGAAACCCTTCAAACACAGTCAAAACATTTTTTCTACTCATGGAACACAGGCACTTGTTTCATAAAAAATGCCAGTCCCTCCCTCTCTTCTTCCAGAGAAGGAGGGACTGACATTTTATATGATCAGAAGAGAGGAAAGGACTGACATTTTTTTTTATGAAACAAGTATTTACTGGTCTACCTCCGGCGAAAGCACGTTTGTTTCATAGAGATGCTGTCTTTCGTATCTAAAGATTCTTCAGCTGTCTCTAAAGACACCTCTGCAAATACCATAATGTATGTTAGCGACAAAAATTTACATAAATTAGCTAGGCTATGGAATAGCCTAGCTATATAGATAGTTCTTGGGGTGAAGTGAGGAGTACGCCTGCGCAGTGAGGAGAACGCATGCGCAGAAGACTATTGACCAATAGGAATTTCAGATTCTCGAAAATCAAAATGGCGTCCAGTTTCGTCCTGATAAAAAGGGGCCGGGTTTAATTTTTCTGTTTCCTTGTGGAAGTTGAAAAGTATTATAAACATTTACTATAGGTGGTACTGGGAACAGGTTTGTAGAGGATGATAGGATTGGTATTGCAATATCGCTTAGCCAGATTTATAAATATAGATATGATAAAAAGAATAAGAACAGTAATGTATAAATTTAAAACCAGAAGTAAATAAATAAAGATGAGGTATTGTGCAATAATCAATAATATACAAATACTATAAAAGACTTTTCAATTGTGTTAAACAAAGCGTGATTGTAGTTTGTGGAGATACTTAGGCCCGGGTACTTAGGCAATGGAGAACGAAAGGTGGAAAGAGATAGAATGTCGTTTTTTGCGGAAGAATAAAGAGCTACCCTAGGAGAATGCAAAAACAAAATGAAAAAAAAAACAACAAAAAACAAAAGCACGAAACTACTTTGAGTTGCTGTTGGCAAAAAATTACAGGTTTGATCGAATCAGTGATTGTTTTATCACATGTGCAGACCAATAGAAGAAATTACAAAGAAGTACCGAGAAAGGCTTACTTCAAGTATTGATTTGAGTATACAAATACATCATAAGCCACCACACCCTTGTTAATCAAACACACAATTTTCTATCCAAGGCTATTCCATAGCCTAGCGTATCGTTTTTATTTCATAAAAACAATTATCCGATTTATATCATCCACTTATGTTTATAAAGTCCCCTCGTGTTTTCTAGTTATGAAACGAAGGACTGTCTGCTTCGGCAAAAGTCAGTAAATAGGACTAAATACTAATAGGTAAATCTCAGTCGGAGATGGTGATATTTTCCGAGTTCGGCAAACTTCATTCTCAGCATGTGATATTTTCGTTGCTATGCAAAAATATCACATGTTGCTAGGGGAAGCCTGTGATATTTTCGTTGCTGCGCAAAAATATCACATGTTGCTAGGGGAAGGCGGTACAAACAAAAATACTGCAAAATACCACATTGAGGAGAACCAATGAAATGACTGGATTTTATCAGAAATTTGCATGAAGTATAATAAATATATATATTGAATGCCTTTATCATTTCATTCCATGTCAATCAAAATAATATTGTTAGTATTTTTATCAGAACAAGAGTTGTTGCTCATATGTCTTAATGTGAAATGAGCTTTATAAATCAGTTTTATAACATGATGAGGAATTAAGGTATAAAGTCTTTTTTTTTGTAGGTAACACTTTTTGGTCAGAGCGCAGGAGCTTCATCTATAGCTGCCCATTTAATTTCCAGTAGATCGTCTAATCTATTCCGAAATGCTATTATACAAAGTGCGCCTTTTGGGATCAATTTTAAAACGAAATCAGACGCACTATTACAATTCAGTAGTTTTGCTTCAAACCTCGGATGTAATACAAATAATATAACATGTATGGAATTAAAGTCAGCAGAAGAGGTACTAGCAGCAATGGTAAATACGCAACCAGTGACAATGAATATTGTTGAACGGGTCCTGCCATGGGAACCTTTAGTTGATGGAAATTTACTGAAGTTTACAGCTGTTGCTGCTGCTGAAAATGGGGTATATGCTAATAAACCTCTTATTATTGGGATTAACGCGGATGAAGGTGACGGACTCGTTGTTGATATATTTGGGGCCCCTTTAAGCAATGCTGTTTTTGAAGGTGTTATTAGGCAATGGAGGGCAAATACTACGGAAGCAAACATGATTATAGCGAGGTATCTAGACAACACAACTAGTGACCAATCTTCAAGTCTTGGTGAGGTTACTACTGATTTTGTATTTGTTTGCCCTTCATACTTCATAGCTGAAAAATTGTCACCAACCCAAAACATATGGACATATATCTTTAACGAAAACTCCCCATTAAACTTGAAACCACCTTGTAATAAAAAAGCATGTCATGGAAAAGAACGTTCGTATGTGTTCAAATCATTCAAGGCAACTGGCATACCTGCTACTAAAGAAGATATACGTTTGGCAAATGAAATGATAACATACTGGACAAACTTTGCTAAATATGGGGATCCTAATGGTAAACGATGTGGTGGAAAATTCTGGCCTTTATTTTCGAGCACTCATCAAAGTTCAATAGTCTTAAAGACTCCACAACCAAAAGTTACTTCTGCACACAAAGAGGATATATGTGCATTTTGGGATTCAATAGGCTATATGTAATTTTAGTCAACTTTGAATATTTAGAGTTAATAAAATTGAATTCAAATCTTTTTTTTTATGTTATGTATTCTATTCAATTAGAGACTCAGACAGCAGGCATTCAAATACATGAAAATATCTTTCGAGATATGGTAGTCAAAGGAATGAGTTAATTTTTTATCTGAATGTAATATTCCATTTCATGATGATTGTGTGAGGTTCCTCACTTTGTTGAAGACCGTATGGTGACCCCTAGATGCTTAACCTGGAGATAACTCTAATAACAAGTAGAGTATTCAAGTAACAAGAGAACCATGATGAAATATAGCATGGAAATAAAACAAACAGTTTCAAAAGAAACCAACACAAAAAACCTAAATAAATGGCACGTAATATTATGAAATTTTTAAGTCGAATATATGTGAACACTAAATATCATGACAAAAATAGGAATCACTAAACACACGGTCTTGAATCGTAGGTATGTTGGTATTATTATTCCCAATTCTTATTGAGTGGACAGATAGGAAAGCTACTGATGCCATCTAATTTAGATTAGTTCCTTACTAGAAGTCACTGCATGGAAGGTCGATCTCCCATGCAATGACTGTAAGGAACGATTTGTAGATCTATATACTTATTCCTCTTTACTAAGCATTTATTTGCATGTAGGAAATAAAAAATAGCCTCTAACTTACAATTATTCATAACTAAAAGAACAAAGATAAGTCCTCAGTATGGTAATGATTCAAGTTGATATCGAATCTGTAAAATCAATGCTTATAAGACTGGAGTCTCATCAAAAACAATAATAAATATTAAAGAAATATAGCCTCTATCATTGTTTCCAATTTACTACTTATATTTCTCACATCGAGATAGTTAATTTTTCACATTTTAAAGTTCGAGGTTTACCCAAGAACTTTAAAATGTGAAAATTTAACTATCGAGATGTGAGAAATCATCGTAATAAACCGGAAAACAATGTTAGAGGTTGTTTTTTCTAATTTCTAATCAATTTATTTGAAGTAGTCTCCAGTCTCAAGTATGCCGCCATTTTGTTGCTATCATCGTTGCTATGTGTATCATTGCGCCATTCATTGAAAGGGGTGTTGAGTATAATGTTTTTGAATAAAAAAGTCATATTATTAATAAATTGAGTTATCTTAGTCATAGAAATGCAAATAAAAACCAAAAAAAAAAAAAAACATTTCGCTAGACAATGATGCAGAAGTTAATTTCATCAACGTCCCGTTGCACTATTTCTAGAATCTGACACGAGACATTTACATATAAAAATACAAACATACCAGAGTTGCATAATTAACAGTAAAATTTTGTTATGCTGTACACGTGTTTCAAGGAGTACCCTCTCATCAGGAGCATTAGAATCAAATAATATGGAAAGCTATACTCCAAAAAATAGTCAGAAAAGAAGTACTCATTACCAAAATACCGACATAGACCGTATGGTGACCCTTAGATGCTTTGTTTTGGGTCGTTTTAACCTGGATATGGGATGTTGTCTCCTTGACATTTACCCCATATCCTTTCTTTTTCATATAGGAAGCCAAATCCAGTACTAAGGACATCTATCGAGTGCCATACACGGAATGAAGCAGTAGTATTTTAATGGGGTTAGAATTTTCATAAAGACAGTAAATTTCTAAAAAACGCAAGGTAAATTTTCGTGTCAGAGAAGTCTGACTATTGGACTGGTGAATACCCTCGGGGACCCCTGGTCCACCAGCAGCGACATCGGTCCAATGGTTTAAAAATACAAAAATACCAAAGTTGCATAACTAACAGTAAAATTTTGTTATGCTGTACACGTGTTTCAAGGAGTAACCTCTCATCAGCAGCATTATAATCAAATAATATGGAAAGTCATACTCCAAAAATAGTCAGAAAAGAAGTACTCATTACCAAAAATACCGAAATGGGAAGCCAAATCCAGTACTAAGGACATCTACCGAGCGCCATACACGAAATGAAGCCGTAGTATTTTTATGGGGTTAGAATTTTGATAAAGACAGTGAATTTCTAAAAAAACGCAAGGTAAATTAGACCAATCGCCAACTTAGATCAAATTTCCAGACATGATGATTATTATTTTGATAACCAATCTGTCAGGAGGTGCTTAAATTTGCTAGAAATTAGAAAAATAAAAGAAAAGCTAGTAAGGTTGCTACTAACAGAAATTGTTCACGTGATTCATTCTACAAAGTATAAACACCATTTGTCCTTGTCCCATTGACTGTAATGATGGTGATGTCAAGTTCTTAAAATAAATATTGTAAAAAATGTATATACCTCCATTGGTTCGACAATGTCAGACGTTAGCAAACTTGTATATCAGTCATAAATAACAAAATACCAAGGTAGCTGTTACTGTCTCCATGATACAACAATAAGCAACATTTTCATGAGATTTATTATTGACCGATCAACATGTACTGTTATTAGTTACCTGTACTGACAGTCATAAATGTCTGACTTTATTTTTCTTATAAGCTTTCTGTACAAGATCAAACTCCAAATCCAAGTCAACAAAGTGACAACTCCGAAGGACAATTTCTCGTCAGAGGCATTGTCAAAGTGTCAAAATGTCATGTTGCCATAAGTCTATGATAACATACAGGTATAATGCGCAAGTATGTATCTCGACAAACAGTGGTCAACAAGATGGACTTGAGGCAAAGCAAATACCGATTTTCTAGTGAAATGAATTTAACCAAAACATCAACAAACAGACAAAAGACGATTAACTATTAATTATATGCAGCATTGAAAACAGATCACAGTTTGTATATAACAACAGTGGATCGTATCATTTACACAAAAATGATTTGCCATGATTAAATAGAGGTTCAAATGTTTTTTGTTTACAAGTTATCGAAATGACCTCTGTAGAAGCTAAATTTACACAAACTTTGGTATCTTATTAGCTACTTTTGAGAATGAGTGTATATGGAAAAAAAATAATCTGGCGAAAAAAATTTCCCGGCTCGGGTAAAAATACCAGCCCCCCCTGAAAATCAAATGGTCCGTGCCTAACTCTTTGATCACTATCTTAAAAAGAAAAATATATATGACAAAACGTAATTGAAGCTACCATTTTTGTGGGGAAATTACTCCCAAATGAAATATTTATAATTCTGGCATTTTTATCAATCACGTTTAAAAAATCAAGACAAAATTAAAGAGTAGTATAATTTACTAAAGTGAAAACGGGCAATCCATCCTTGATAGACTAAAATAATCTAACCAGAGGGTAAATAGGACATTCCCACCGTGCCGCCCTAGTAGGTAATAGAAGATAGTTTAAGACTTTTTGATCATTGGATTAATGAATTAATTCGGTTTAATATGTATGATTTTGTGAATAGTCCCGAATATGCCTAAAAAAAAAATAAATAAAAAACCTTGATAAACACTACAAGTTATCGAAATGACCTCTGTAGAAGCTAAATGGTATCTTATTAGCTACTTATGAGAATTTCTTATTTTATCAAATACGACGAGAAATGGCATACTTGATTGGAAACAGTTCGGCAGGTAAGGAAAAGTCTTGTTGGAAGTTACAATGATAAATGGTACTGACCTCAAATGTATAGATTACATGAGATAGAATAACAGAGCTGAATTCCTTATAACATTATAGCTTCCAAAAACAGTTAACGACAGTCTATTATGATAATTCCAAACAACCTTTCCTCATTCCATCCAGTTTTGTTTTGTTTTCTGTCTGAATTTAATTTTTAAAATATCATGTATCTTTTGCCGTTTGTCCATATTATTGGAGAAAATTCCGAGAAAAAAGTGGGCAACTTAGAAATTATAGCACCATGAATAGAAACATTTACCTTCTTGGACTGTAAGTCCCGAGGGTATTCACCAGCCCATTAGTCAGTACTTCAGTGCTGACCCAAAGGGCGATTTTATTTGGAAACTTGCAATATCAAAATTTTTGTAAATTCTTGAAAATTAGGGAATATCTCCGTCATACAAAGCTTTGCCCCTAGCTGATTTAAGCTTTCCCTTTAGTTCATATTGGTTATTTGTGCTTTATCAGTTTTTAAACATCTTTGAGTACATGATCTTCCAAATGTTTGGATCTTATCTGCACTGAAGAGACATAAGTTGTCGAAATGGCCATATGCAGAAACTAAATTTACAGCAAGTTCTGTATTTTGTTATCAGCCACCTAAAATTGTAAACAATAAAAGCAAAATATACCATGAAAAATAAAACAAATAATAAAATACCGAATTAATGTTAATTCAGTTTCTGTATATGCGCATTTCGACAACTTATGTCTCTTCAGTGCAGATCAAATTAAAACATTTTGGAAATCCATATACCGAAATGTTTGTGAAAGCTGATAGAGAAAAAAAAATTACCGATGGGATCTAAATAGTGAAGTCAAAATCAGCTAAGGACAGATCAATGTGAGATGGAGACACTCCTTAGATTTGAACAAAATTTTGCAAATTTGGATATTGCAAGTTTCGAAATAAAATTCGGTTTTGGTCCAGCAATGAAGTACTGGCTACTGGGTTGGTAAATACCCTCGAAGGCTAACCACCCACCAGCAGTGGTAATAAATAATAAAATACCCAAGTTACTGTGAATTTAGTTTCTGCATATGCGCATTTCGACAAATTATTTCTCTTTAGTGCAGATCAAATCAAAACATTTGGAAATCCATATACTGAAATTTTTGTAAAAGCTGACAAAGAACAAATAACCATTAGGATCTACATGTAAATATTGAAGCCAAAATTAGCTAGGGACAGAGCCATGCGACAGGCGAAAACTGAAGAAAAATGGTTTAACGTACAGATTTGAATTCTGAAATCATACATCTGCTGCGACAATCCTAGCTGTTCTTGGTCAGACGTTAAAGAGAGATGTAACATAGCGATATGGAAATCAAACGTATGGAGAAATTCATTACTCAATTATGTGATGAGGGAAATAAAGAATGGCAAGAAGAAAAAACATGCCACGTGAAAAGTACTGACACAAAAGCAGAACAGAAAACACCGATTCAACCCTAACGCTACAAATATTTTACCCACGTCTAAATATTGTTTCGGTTTAAAGTTTTTTGTTTGGTTTGAGCTTCAATCTGTGGACAGTGAAGTAAATGAGAACCGAACCGTCAGTCTAAAACGAACAATCCAGGGAAATGGCAACATCGGAAAAACAATGACACAAAGAAATAACATGAGCACGGCATAGAAAAGAAAAATGAGGACTCACATATCCAAAAATGAACAACACGGACCCAATAAAAACCATGGATGAGGTCATATGCAGGAGAAAGCTTCTTCTGCATAAACAATTGTAGTTAAACAAAATACCATATGAGTAAAAATACACAGCAAATCTAAAATTTATAACAAATTTGACGCATGTTGCAAATACCAGTATTTATTTTGGAATAAAACAAATGCCTTTGCTTAGTCTAGATGGCAGCAAGATAAAAAAAAGTGAACAAAGAAATGAAACTGGTAGACAAAGGATGGACATGGATGTAGCGTTGCTTGACAATTAGCAAAGAATTCCGCTTAAACCGGTGCTAGGGGCCGTCTTGAACTTACTATGAGGTATGAGCAAAGCTCATTGTTGAAGGCCTCATGGTGACTTAAAGATGAAGAACAACAATAAAAGCGTTGTTCCTTTGCTTGTTTTTTACCATGTATTTGTAGAGACTTTGTCTCATGTGCATTTACTCCATATCCTTTTATTCACCAAAGGAACATAACTCTAGCCAAAATTCAATGAAAACGTGCAAAAATTGAAAAAAAATGTCCACAGCAAAAAAATTTTTTTTTTAAATCCATAAAAGTCAGAACAGAATGAAACCCGCAAGTATGTTATCTTTCATGTATAAGATGGGTTTTGGTGGGTTCCCAAAGTAACAAACAAAGGGTTACAGTAAACAACTACAATCACATATCACAATTAACAAACGAACTACAATAAACACTGATGAAGACAAGAGACAAACATAAATAACGATAGGAACTCGGGATAGCCGGACTTGGAACCGGCACTTACAAAAGCCAGCAGTAGGGTTTAACCAGTTTATGGGTACCCAAACCTCCCTTTTCTCTATTCCGTTTCCCTACAGTATTTAATAAACAAACCAATAAAACCAAATACAGGTGGACTACTAACTCTTTGATCACTATCTTAAAAAGAAAAATATATATGACAAAACGTAATTAAACCTACCATTTTTGTGGGGAATTACTTCCACATGAAATATTTATAATTCTAGCATTTTTATCAATCACTTACAAAATTAAAGAATAGTATAATTTACTAAAGTGAAAACGGGCAATCCATCTTTGATAGACTAAAATAATCTTACCAGAGGGTAAATAGGACATCTCGACCGTGCCGGCCTAGTAGATAATACAAGACAGTTTAAGACTTTTTGATAATTGGATTAATGAATTAATGCGGTTTAATATGTATGATTTTGTGAATAGCCCCGAATATGCCTAAAAATTAAAAAAAAATAAAATAAAAAACCTTGATAAACACTACAATGTCCTTACAGACTGATACGGGCACTTGTTGTACTTAAAGGTACTCGACCAGTCTCACTTTGTCTGAATATTACTAAAGTAGTCTAGCCCAGATGTTTGTCTAGCCCAAGGATGATTCAGGCTGAAATTTACAGAACCAGTCTCGAAATGTTTCGACTAGTCTTAATCTTTACTGAAAGAGTCTCGACATTTTGGACCAATCTGAACCTGTACTGAAATACTGTTAGTAGTCTCGACCAGTCCCGAATTGTACTAGAAAGTCCTGACCTGTCGCACACAAAGTCATAACATAACAATGCGCATTTTCATTGCATATATATAGTGGACTGATTCTTCATATAGTACACAGATTTATGACGTATATCAAGTACGCAGGAATCCTGATACCTTACATTGATTCATTGCATGCATAATATGGATGTAATTTTAAGGAAGAGATAGTATGAACCAAGCTATTGCAAAAGATATGAATAATTGTTTGATTTGTTATGCAAATTATCATCCCCTAAAATGATAGAGAGATAATTTATTTAAACATTGACGATTATAGCGATTTTCCACTATGTTTATATAACAAATCAAGGATCTTTTCGAAATTTTGCGGGGAAACATGGTAAGTTAGAGGTTTCATATTAAAAGGACGGGAAGCAGGGTGAATTAGAGGTCTCATCATAAACAGGACGGGGAAACATGGTATATTAGAGATCTCATCATTAACAGGACGCGAAACATGGTAAAGTAGAGGTCTCATCATTAGCAGGACGGGGAAACATGGTATGTTAGAGGTCTCATCATTAACAGGACGCGAAACATGGTAAGTGAGAGGTCTCATCATTAACAGGACGGGAAACATGGTAAGTTAGAGGTCTCATCATTAACAGGACGCGAAACATGGTAAGTTAGAGGTCTCATCGTTAACATGACGCGAAACATGGTAAGTTAGAGGTCTCATCATTAGCAGGACGGGAAACATGGTAAGTTAGAGATCTCATCATTAGCAGGACGGGAACCAGGGTAAGTTAGAGGTCTCATCATTAACATGACGCGAAACATGGTAAGTTAGAGGTCTCATCATTGACAGGACGGGAAACATGGTAAGTTAGAGATCTCATCATTAACAGGACGAGAAACATGGTAAGTTAGAGGTCTCATCACGTGTGGGATATGAATAACTGAATGCTAGGCCTCATGGTATTCGATAACAAAGGGCGGTAAAAACCACAGTATGATGCACATTCGATATATTATCAATTATTAACTTTAAAATAATCACTAATAAAACATCTTAAGAGTACTTACACTCCAAAGAGCACGCATGTAACACCAGGTGTACATGCATATTAGTTCATATATTCTATACATACACAATAAACTTGCATCTCTGCTGTTTTCGCCCAAAAATATGATAAAGAAGATTGTAATCTTGTTGTGTCTGTTCTGCACAGTTGCCTGTATAAAGAGAAAAACGCATTGTGGGTTTGTGTTGGGAAGAAGGACAAAGATGCGAAGATTTTTCAAGGAATACCGTTTGCAGATGCAAAAAGGTAAAGTGTAGAATACCAATGTTTTAACCATTAATAGTATTTATCTAGATTTCAGCTAGAACCAGTGCATGATAAAAAAAAAAAAAAAAAAAAAAAAAAAAAAAAAAAAAAAAAAAAAAAAAAAAAAAAAAAAAATAAATAAATAGAAAAAGATTATACGAAATTGAAATTCTTTGTAATTTTTCAGAATTCAATTTAAAATGAAAATGAAAACCTCTTAATGCAAAACATTGAATTATAACAAAAACGTCCATAAAGTATAACAAGAAAAGATATGGTTGCAACCATATCAAATGATAACTGGATTTAAATCTTATTTCATCAACGGATGTGTATGTTATTTTGGTTATATGATCTTCATATATGCGGGAAAATGGTCAGCTTCAAACACCACAATACATTGCTATATGGAAACTTAAAAAATGCAAACTACAAACCAGCAGTATAATCACATGTTGCAGAAGAGTATGCATGATCTGAGCCACATGTGGTAGCCATCATACAGCCAGCTAAGATGTGTTATTGAAATATATGTTGGGTAACTGATTCTTTAATATCATCTTTTAAATCAGAAGATTAATTTTATAAAAACCACGGTTTGTTTTCCGGGGTATGTTACTTTGTTATTCTCAAATAGTAGGATAAAATCCGTCACACATTGACTGCGTACATAACACAAAAGTTGCCATGAAATACAGGGTAAAACAGGTCAGCATAAATTTTAACAATATCCAATTGCACACTATAATCGAAAGAGGGACAACTCTTTCCAAAATCAACATCACGAAAGTTAAATTTACATGCGAGATATTCAACTGGAATTATTTGATACAATGGCAGTATTAAATGATAATCATTGTGAAATACGTAATATTTATTACACACCTTTAATAACATGAATTATATAACAAATGGGTGATAATAATAGGAAGCTATAGTAAATCAATGTCAAATAATGTCGCAGAGTGTCTAGAGTAAGAGCAGTGAGAACAAATGGCGTAGTAATATAGACACAGGTAAATAAGAGCTTAAATAAAATCAAAACATTGCTCCTTGGCATATACATATAAAAAACATTTCATTATTCAATTGGGTACAAAAAGATTTATAAACTGCCGTTAAATCACTGTTAAAAAATAATACAATACGGCACTATATTTTGCACATGAATATAACGGTAGTTAGGTACCAAAGATAGTAATAACTCACGTAAGATATTATGCCGGGATTCAAGTTATGAAAATCAACCGCTTCAAGTACTTTATACCTGTTCATTAATGTTTGTTGACCCGATAAGGTGAATTTACAGACTTTTTCTCTTATCATCGTGTTTCATATTTATGGTTAGTGTGACTTTTATCGAATATTAAATCATATTTACGGTACCAAGCTCAATTGAGTATGTAGTGTTAAAATATATAAAGTAAGGTGCTAATTCCTGCAGTATATCAATGTCAAATCTTATGTAACAGCTTGTTTGAATATTATACATTTAATCTATCCTGTTAGTTTTTCACCCTAATGTACCTAATATCTAAGAGCTTATATTGATTGACTTTAAAATAATTTAATTGATAATTCAAATTACACTAATTGTGATGAGAAACATCTGTCGGTTATCTCCCTGTACCAAGTTAGTTTTATATGGTCAAAGTGGAGATAATTTTAATTAGCATATCAATAGTCCCTTTTGAAATTGAAATTAAAAATTATTACCACTATGTTTGACCATAAATATTAACTTGGTACAGAGAGATAACCGAACGATGTTCATCATTGGGAAAATAATTCTTTTGAGAGAATATCTCATATGAATACACTATCATACTTTCAAATTATAGCATTTTATTTTTGTTATTTCCCAATGTTATTCTGACAATTCTGTTTATAGTGCCCAGATCTCTTATTCTATCATGCCAAGTTTTCGTGCAATTGATTTGATGAGGCGCCCTGTGGTTGTTAATATGTTGCGACTGTCTTTTATGAGTCTTTTTTGTCAGGCAACGGATGACAGTAGTTGTAAGAAGACTTTGCCAGTTAATTTTGATTGTTGATATCCCCACATCCATGAATATAAGAGAAGATTCAAGGATGCAGCGTTGCTTGACATTTAGTGATGAATTCCTCTCTAATCGGTGCTAAGGACCGTCTTGAACTTATTATTGTTATTGGTATTATTGTTTAAAGCTTCTAGGTGACTTCAAGATGAAGAACAACAATAAAAGCGTTGTTCCGTTGCTTGGTTTACTTATGTATTTGTGAGACTTTGTCTCAGGTGCATTTACTCCATATCCTTTCATTTCAATCTAAATTTTTATAAATGTTGTTAAAAACTAAGGAGTATCTCCCTTATGCAAAGCTCTGTCCTTAGCTGATTTTGGCTTAACATATAGAGGATATTGGTTATTTGTTTTCTATCAGTTTTTTAACATTTTTGAATTAATGACCTTTCAAACCTTAAGATTTTATCTGCACAGAAGAGACATAAGTTGTCGAAATGCGCATATGCAGAATTTAAATTCACAGTAACTTCGGTATTTAATAGTCATTTATTACCACTGGGTCGATGCCACTGCTGGTGGGCTGTTAGTACCCGAGGGTATTCACCAGCCCAGTAATCAGTACTTCGGTGCTGACCCGAGAGCCGATTCTATTTGGAACCTTGCAATATCTAATTTTTTGTAAATTTTGTTGAAAAATAAGGAATATCTCCCTCATGATAAATTTATGCCCGAAAATTATCTAAAGTGGGGAAATTTTTGTCAAAGACGAACAATAACAAAATTTAGGATAAGCTGTCATGATTTGGAAATTGAAAGAGGTAGATATTTTAATATCCCGGCAGATCAAAGAATTTGTAAACTATGTAACTTGACTGTGGAAGATGAAATCCACTTTTTATTAGACTGTTCAAAATTAGAAACAGCAAGACATAGTACTATAAATAGTATTGGGGAAAAGTACAAAAATTTTAAATAACTTTCTAAAGTTTCAAAATTTATATGGATAATGTCATCTGAGGACACCTTCATATATAATGAGTTATACCAATTATTAAACAAATTA
Organism: Modiolus philippinarum; assembly: GCA_002080025.1. Lineage (NCBI taxonomy): Eukaryota > Metazoa > Mollusca > Bivalvia > Mytilida > Modiolidae > Modiolus > Modiolus philippinarum. The sequence continues at coordinate 169,100 of MJUU01043189.1, forward strand.
AACATCTTGAGGTGTGAAATTTTATCTAACAATAAAGAATAATATATATATATGTATGTGCATGTGTGTGTGTGTGTATGTATATGTATATATGTATATATATATGTGTATATATATGTATATGCATATGTATGTATTCCATATATACAAATGTAGGTTTTCCCAGGGTGTTGCATGTCACGCAGAAGCTTTGCCTGTTGGAATATTAGTTTATAATCCATCAACTAGTGATATTCATGATATTGGATTTGTTGTGTCCACTCACCATATATACCTGTTCCTCTTTATATTATATAATATGACATTATATATTATTGTAAATATATCATAAGTACTGAAATCATACCAATCATTGTAATCATTGTATTTAAATTAATCATTCGTGGGCGTCGCGATTGACAATAAAAAATGTTTGTTTGTTTGTTTGTTTGCAAACCTCTGCCCTTAGCCGATTTTGGCTTTACATTTAGATGATATTGGTTATTTGTTCTTTATAAGTTTTTAAACATTTTTGAGTTAATGGTCTTCCAAACGTTTAGATTTTATCTGCACTGAAGAGACAGAAGTTGTGGAAATGCGCATCTGCAGAATTTAAATTTACAGTAACTTCAGTATTTAGTCATTCGAACACTGAAGTTAAAATTACAAAAGTATTAATCTCGAAATTAAGAGACCTGGGAATGATTTCGCTAAAGTAAATATCATTGGGTGTTTTCTATGGGTTCAACACACGGGTTTCATTAATATGATTATTTTTTCAGTCATAAAATAACTAATGTGTGTTTAAAAAGTTTTATAATATTGATGCCATTATGATGCTAGAATATTTCGTCAAAAGTTTACCCCTATCATGGAACAGTATGTTTTCTTCAAGAAACAACTGAATGTTTTAAAAATATTATGACCATTGGAGTAGGTTGAATAAATTGGTTTTTAAGGGATACCGGGGAAGCCTAATATTTCCTCTCTTTTAATTTTCTTAATATTTTCAGTATTAAAACTACACATGTTCATGTCCACTTTCAGCAATTTTCAACAATTTTTACCGTCCAGTTTTATGTCTAGTGGTCACCAAAGATGCCCTGTTTCCTCATATTAATTATTTGCTCTGTTCAGGACTTGATTGTGGTGTATAAAATTAGCTCTAATTAAATTTGTATTTGATTTAAAATTATTTCCAATGAAAAATTCTGCAGTTTAGACATGTATGAAAGTAAGCATGAATAATGATGGTAAATTTAACTCGTTTGAACTGAAATGCGTGGGTGTTCTTAATAATATAAGTTGAAATTTGTACTCTATTTTGATCACTATTAAACATTTCTTGTAAAAAATTCTGTCGTAAACTGAGAATAGAAGGAAAACTAGTATATTTAAGATATATTAAAATTATAGAAAAATCTACCGTCCCATATTTACTTAATTTAGAATAAAGTGGGTAAAAATCAATCAAATTGCTGAATCTGTGCTAAAATTACCTCCCTTTGTAGAAATTCGACTTTTACATATTTTCATTATCTTTGGACAGCATTGCAAAAATGTATAGTAAATGCACTCATTATAAATAACTGGATGTTGGGTATTTGTTTACATGACTAAATTAATATTTATTTGCTGTGTGGAAAAATTTTTTACAATTTCAAAATTTTGATAATACCTATTGTAATGAATCTATTTGTTTGTGTAAGTAATAAAAAAAAAAGAAAAAGAAAAACAGAGTTATCTCCTCCAACCCCAGGTCTACCCGCTTAAAAAATGTTGATTTGTAACCTACTGCTAATGTCTTATGAATGATACCTTTAATTCGTATTTTAGTTTATCACGAAGCAGCGTGGTATAGAGTGTGGAAAAATAGAATGTTTTGATGGAATGCATTTCAGAAAATGAACGGATGTTAATAATTTCCAATGAATCGTTCGAATTTTTAAATATTAACATGTGATTTATGTCACTTCAGACATTGGAAATATCCCAGTATTCTTTATGTACGTCTTCGACTGCAGACAAAATCATAGTTCCTCAGACAATTCAGTAGCTTCCAGACTTCCAAATGATTTGGTTTTGATCTGCACTGATGAGACATAGGTTGTCGAAATGCGCACATTCAGAAAATAAATTGACAGTAACTTCGGTATTTTGTTATTTATTACCACTGGGCCGATGCCTCTGCTGGTGGACTGTTAGTCCCCGAGGGTATTCACCAACCCAGTAGTCAGTACTTCGGTGCTGACCCAAAACCGATTGCATTGAAACTTGCAATATCAAAATTTCATGAAATTTTGTTTAAAAGTAAGGAGTCAATGGACTTCCAAATGTTTTGGTTTTGATCTGCACTGATGAGACATAAGTTGTCGAAATGCGCATATGCAGAAAATAAATTGACAGTAACTTCGGTATTTTGTTTTTTGTTACTTAACAAAATGAAGATCCTGCGATGTCTCCTTCCTTGTACAGAATATATTCGCAAACGAATACCTAAGCAAAAACAGAAAGGGGGAATTCTAAAATCAAAAAAATCCAAATCACCGCAAATCATATCCATCACAAATTGAGACAGCATGACAAAGACAAAACAAATAAACAACAAGAATATGTGTCTAACGGACACAATGCCCCGCATCACACCTATTTTGAACAATGCTATATTTCATGATCAGTGAAGTATGAATTTGGTGGCATGGGTAAATATGTTATGGTTTTTTTTTATTTGTATCCTAATGTGTATTTATATGAAGTTTTATGATAATAGCATACATCCGTCACAGAAAAGAAACTTAAATTTCATACTATCCCCTGTTTCAATGATCAGTAAAGCATGAAATTGGTAGCATGGAGAATCTTCTATTATGATTTTTGTTAAATTACACCTTGATGAATATAATAGAATAGAATAGAATATATATTTTATTGTCAATCATGACGCCCATAAATAACTTTAATACATTGATTTGTAATAATTACAATGATTGATGTAAAGTTTCATGATGATAGCATTCATTCTTCACAGAAAAAACTTCAACCTAACGGTAAACCTCATACCGTCCCTCTTTTTTCCATGGTCAGTGAAGCATGAAGTTGGTGCAAGGGTAAATTCTTATTATGACTTTCTTTAATTATACCCTAATGTGTATTTATATAAAGTTTCATGATAACAGCATACATCCTTCAAAGAAAAAAACTTCAATATAAGGGTAAACTTCATACTACCCCCTTTTTTCTAAGATCAGTGAAGCATGAAGTTGGCACTCAGGATAAATTTTTATTATGATCTTTGTTTAATTATACCCTAATGTGTATTTATACAAAGTTTCATGATGATATCATACATCAGTGAAGCATGAAGTTGGCACTCAGGATAAATTTCTATTATGATTTTTGTTTAATTATACCCTAATGTGTATTTATACAAAGTTTCATGATGATATCATACATCCTTCACAGAAAAAAAAACTTCAACCGAATGGTTAACCTCATACTACCTCCCCCCCTTTTTCCATAATCAGTGAAGCATGAAGTTGGAAGCCGGGATAAATTTTTATTATGATTTTTGTTTAATTATAACCTAATGTATATTTATACAAAGTTTCATGATAAAAGAAAACATCCTTCACAGAAAAAAAAACTTCAACCTAGGGGTAAACCTCATACTACACCCCTTTTTTCCATAATCAGTGAAGCATGAAGTTGGTAGCCGGGATAAATTTTTATTATGATTTTTGTTTAACTATACACTAATGTGTATTTATACAAAGTTTCATGATGATATCATACATCCTTCACAGAAAAAAAAAAACTTCAACCTAAGGGTAAACCTCATACTACCCCCCTTTTTTCCATGATCAGTGAAGCATGAAGTTGGTAGCCGGGAAAAATTTTTATTATGATTTTTGTTTAATTATAACCTAATGTGTATTTATACAAAGTTTCAGGATAATAGCATACATCTTTCACAGAAAAAACTTCAACCTAAGGGTAAACCTAACTTGGGACGGACGGACGAACGGACGAACGAACGGACGAACGGACGGACGAACGGACGGACAAACCCGAACACTATATGCCCCCCTACTATCGTAGGCGGGGCATAAAAATCAACAAGAACACCACAAAACTAAAGCACTACCAGCCTGAACCCCTACAAATACTGAGGTATCATCAGGTGCTCCGGCAGTGTAAGCATGATCTGCTCCTCGCGTGGCACCCATCATGTTGCCGGCGAAAAGTCCGGTTTTGTCACAGACCGGTACTCAACTCTAGACCCACCCAAAGATATCTATTTTCATCTGTGAAATAGACACATTGTAACGGTCTGTTAAATAAAGGTGACGACCATAAAACTTCTGTAGTGATAATTGCAACAGTAACTGAACATACCTTTTATATAGAAGTTTTTGGGACAGTAATTTCGCTCTGACAAAATTGCTGTATAAACTATAGACATGTCAATAGCGAACGAGTTGTGAAATGAAGACGCCATATGCCATAGACGTGGGAATATTACTGCTCAAAAATGGGAAGTTCACAATTGAAAAGTCGAAATCATCAAACTTGTCGTAAAGTTTTGTTTCCAGACGTCCAGAGTTGTCAATTTAGAGGTATAGGTTCAGGTATGATGCTGATGATGGTGTATCAGTGGTCTCTTTAATTTCAATCCTTAAAGTGAAGATTGTTTAATGAGGGAACCTCATCTATATAACAGAAGCTTAAGTTAAAGGATTGGCTAGCTTATTGTCTCTTTTTCTGAACTAGCCAACAAATTTGCTAAAAGTTGCGCAAAATTAGTCCCCAGAGGTATCTCTATTGTCTGTTGGAAGACTTGTCCTCCAATTTCTACAAATATGTTATCAGCCAAGAATTTCTGCATTGCAATTTCATTCTCTCGTTAATACTTTTTGTGTGAATCAGTGTAATGTTTAAAAAAATATGCCCAATTTATACCTCTCACTAAATATGAATATCTTTATTTTTAGAAAGATTTATGTGTTAAATCCCGGAGTACTGATTTTAGCTTATCATGTGGAAGATTAGTAATAGAGTGTAGAAAAAAACAAATGTTTTGACACTGTTGCAGTGGTTGATTTCAGTTGAAGATAATATTCTAATAAGTCTTTTGAGTTTTTGAGAATCTACATCTAATTCACTCCACTTGTTGAGTATACTTTTATCACTATATATCTTTAGACCATCTTTGACTGGAGTAAGTAATGAAGTAAGAAGCTTAGAAAGGATAGAAACTAGAGGCTCAGAGACTGAGCCTGTATCGCTCACCTGGCAAAATGCTTTTACGCCAAACATGACTAAAAAAGATGTTTTCTTACCAATGGGGTCAAAGGTTTAGCTATGTTCTTCATTAGCACCCATGTTTTTTTGTCTGATCCTATTGAAATGAATAATTTTTCCAAAGGACCTCCTATACATTTCAGAGATGATGACTATAAGGATGGTTATCTCATTCCTGGCACCAATGTTAAACTATATTCTGCACTGGAGGCCATCTTTTTTTGTCAGATCCAAGTACCTTCCATACATCCTTACTGTAAAGATTGGTTGAATTTGCTTCAGTAGCGTCAGAGGAGATAGCAAATATATGCTTTTCCCATAGGGTCACATGTTAAACTATGTTCTGTGCTGGCGGCCATGTTTTTTCACAGATGGAAAAAATTTCGGGAAACTAAGCAAAGGACCTTCCATACATCATTCTTGTAAAGTTTGGTTCCATTTGCTCCAGTAACTTCAGAGGAGATAGCAAATATTTGCTTTTCCCATAGGGTCCCATGTTAAGCTATGTTCTTCGCTTGCGGCCATGTTTTTACACGGATCAAAAAAAATTTGGTAGACTAAGTAAAGGACCTTCCATACATCATTCCTGTAAAGTTTGGTTTAATTTGCTTCAGTAGCTTCAGAGGAGATAGCAAATATATGCTTTTCCCATTGGGTCCCATGTTAAACTATGTTCTGCGCTGGCGGCCATGTTTTTTTTACGGATCGATAAAATTTCGGCAAACTAAGGACCTTCCATACATTATTCCTGTGAAGTTTGGTTCCATTTGCTTCAGTAACTTCAGAGGAGATAGCAAATATTTGCTTTTCCCATAGGGTCCCATGTTAAACTATGTTCTGCGCTGGTAGCCATGTTTTTTCACGGATCAAAAAAATTTCGGCAAGCTAAGTAAAGAACCTTCAATACATTATTCCTGTAAAGTTTGGTTCCATTTGCTTCAGTAACTTCAGAGGAGATAGCAAATATTTGCTTTTCCCATAGGGTCCCATGTTAAACTATGTTCTGCGCTAGCGGCCATGTTTTTCCACGGATTGAAAAAAATTCGGCAAACTAAGTAAAGCACCTTCCATACATCATTCCTGTAAAGTTTGGTTCCATTTGCTTCAGTAACTTCAGAGGAGATAGGAAATATTTGTTTTTCCCATATGAACCCATGTTAAACTATGTTCTGCGCTGGCGCCAATGTTTTTACACGGATCGAAAAAATTTTGGCAAACTAAGTAAAGGACCTTCCATGCATTATTTTTGTAAAGTTTGGTTCCATTTGCTTCAGTAACTTCAGAGGAGATAGCAAATATTTGCTTTTCCCATAGGGTCCCATGTTAAACTATGTTCTGCGCTGGCGGCCATGTTTTTTCACGGATC